>VWYK01026344.1:43849-63630 GCA_013399775.1 Semnornis frantzii | reverse complement strand
CGTTTTTCAGGCCCTCGACGATGAGGTTGAGCTCGTAGCACCACGTCTCGTAGCGGTAGGCGACGCGGATCTGAGCCACATTGGTCTTCCGGATATCGTTGCCTTCTGGCCCCTCTTCCTGGTAGTTTTCACCCAGGAACTTGGCTTTCTCCTGCCAGAGACAAGGACGGCGGCGCAGACCTCAGGAGCGCTGCGTGCAGCACCGGAGGAAAGCGCCGGAGGCAGGTCTCGGCGGGCACGTCCCAGGAGGGACCGCGGCGGGCAGGGCCGGGCCGAGCCGAGCCGAGCCGCCCTTCCCAAAAGGTCTCCTACCTCGTGGGACAGGGCGCACTGCAGGACACTGTTCCTGGCAATTTCACACATGTCACAAGTGCTGAGCTTGAAGACCTGAGCAGCAATGGCGTACTCCTCCATCAGGGGCTCCTGCAGCCACAGGCTGTGTTAGCGGCCACCAGCTCCTGCCAGCCCCTGCTAGGGGCCCAGCATGCTGGACACTCTGCACATGCTGCTGGCTTCCCTGAAAAATGAGGCCCACGCAGTCCCAGCCCTGGTGCGTGCCAACAGGAGGTGATCAGCTCACACTGTACCTTGGTGAAATGAAACTGCATGGGGTCGTCTGTGGAAAGGGAGACCATGAGACCCTTCTGGTGGAAGTCAGGCAGTGGACTCTTTGCATACTCCAGGAAGAGGCTATTGTTGCTGAGTGGGGACATGGCAATGGGAACTTGGGCAAGGAAGTAGAGATACTGCAACACTGGGCTCTGCAAAGATGAGCAGAGTTGCCAGGTTAGGGATAAAGTCGCTGCATTCCTCTACCTCTCCGGAGTCACTTCATCCCCCTATCCTACCCAGGAAGTCTGGTGCACAGAACTTGTGTGGGCAAGCAATCTACTAGGGCCCACATGGAGCACCAGAGCCCAAGCAAATTCAAAGCTGTGTGATTTCAGTGCTAACAGACATAGTGACAAGTCTGTGAGGCTGAACCCCTGAAATCTGAATGTATTTCTCAGCTACATCCCCAGATATGCCTGGAGAAGCCCAGAGAACCATGTAACATCTGCCTGAAGCCAAGCTGTGTCACTCTAAAGCAGAGGCACAATTAACTGTGGGTTTCAGTGGAAGGTCAGCTGTGAACATGTCCTCCTGGGCCATGCCTGGCTGCTCTGCATCAAGACTACTCCACTTACCTTCTTGAGGTTGAGACCGTGGGAGATGTTGTCTGCTGTCATGAAGGCTGTAAGCAGATGTGTGATGGCCCCAGCTTCCCCACAGTGTGGACGGAAGAGGAACGTGTTCATGCCACGCTGCCTAAACACATAGAAGGAATCAGGCAAGCAGCATGGTTAGGTGGCATGCAGTGCAAGATTCCCTGAGTTCAGGACCAGCTCTGAGAATCCAGCTTGAGCTAGGAGCACATGACTAGTTTGCTCTTCTCCTCTGTGCACACAATAGATGCAATGCCTGCAGTTCCAGAGTTTTCACTGCACTCCACCTTCCTACTGAGGAGTATTTGCATTGCTCTGGGACATGAAGCTCCAAAATACATTGGTGGCAGAACAAGGAGGGCTCCACTTCTTCCACAGGAACAATCAAAAAGGTAAGACAACTCATGAGGCAGCCACCCTCCTGCCGGCCCATCACAGGTCCCTTAGCAGATCCTGGGCCTCACCTGCGTAGGTTGTTAAGTACCAGGATGTTGGCATACATATAGTATATATAGTAGGTGTAGGATGGGTTCTTCTCAGAAGTCCACTGCTCTGGCTTTGGGCTTTTAGTGCAGAACATGTGTCCACTGTGCTTGGATTCATCATCCACACTGTCAAAGCCAGTGATCTGTTTGGCAAGGAACAAAAAAAGCTGCATCTCAAAGCTCTGCATATTATCATGCCCAGGTAGGGTGCCTCGCCCTGCCCACTGGAGCCTGCCATAGCCCAGCTGGAGCCTGCACCCCTGCACCATCCCAGAGCAGAGGCAGAGCAGAGGCTGCAGACCTTACTCCTCTCAAACTTCCAAGCTCTGTCAAGAGCTAGAAATAAAGCTCACAACAAACCACTTCTCCAGGGGCGAGTGGGCAGCAGGTTGTACAAGCACACGGCGGCCAGCTCAAGGAGTCTGACCCCTCCCAGCACTTCTGGACAACCCCCCCCCCCCCCTCCCTTTACCCAGAATGTGGCAGTAGAGCCACAAGTCCACTGATGACATTTTCCACATCAGGGCCAGTAGCCTGTTTCTGGTGTTCAGACAGGACTATGAGCACGCAGCACACCCTGACATCATCAGGTGATACTCACGTGGCGTAGGAAGACACTCAGCTGTTTGTGAGCTCGAGGATTGAGAGTTGCCTCAAACACAGGAAGAAAGATATTTTCCAGCATCTTCCCAAAGTGTGGGAGAAAATCCTTAGACCTGAACACGTCGCTGTGGACAGAAACAGGATTAGTTGCCAGCAGAGGTGCAGCGTGGCTCACTGTGCCCATAACCTCTTTGGGATAAAACATGAGGGGTAAGGCACTGTGCTGCCTCAGACCCACGGCACATACTAGATCCTGGGTACTTGGATCATCCATTTCATGTTGGGGGAATAGACTCGATGCCTGTTGAACCAGTTGGCAAGCTTGTGCCACTCCTCAGCCGACCTCCCGTAGACTGAGAGGCGAGGCTCCGCATACTGGTACTTGGCATCCTCCAGATCAGAGCCAACCTCCTGCACACCAGAACCGACAGCTGCAAGGGGACTCTTCAGCCCATGGGCACAGCAGCACCATGCTCTCTCCTCCCCCATGCTCTCACCTTGATGATGGTAGCAAAGTACTCGCCGTTGATGACGTTCTCTGTCTTCAGGTAGAGGTCGCGCAGCTCGCTGGCCCCCACCGGGTTGTACTTGGCATTGAACTTGTCAAAGCGGTGAAACGTTTGCCGCCCCTGCAGCACAGAGGGTCGAGGGCAAGCTGCAGGTGTGTGGAGGGGCCAAGCACTCTTAGGAGCAGGGACTGATCCAAACAGCCCCAAAATGGGAAAGCCAGGAGCTGCTACAACCCGCCGCAAACACTAACACAGCAGGGCAACACAGGGAGGGGAAAAACAGGGCTGCGGGGGTGGATGAGAGTAACCCGAGAGTGGCCTTGCAGTAAATGCTCTATCACTTACAGCATGAACATCCAGGGAATCCACTGTCAGGTCATAGGGGTGCAGATTGAGTTTCTGGTAAAGCTGTTTCAGGGTGAGCTGTGTGCCCTTGGCATCGTAAACGACACGGTCAGCATCCACGTAGTATGATTTCTTGATGAAACGCAGAAGGTGCTTCTGGTTCATGCAGGCTGCAGCATGGATGTGTGTGTCCACCTGAGAGACCAGAGAGACAGCTATCTAGCTTCAAGTTGGGATGCTCAGGTAGCATCACCACAGGGAGGTCACATGGGATGAACCCAAGTTGTGTGGGAAGCAAGGCTCAGGCTGACAGAAGAACACAACAGGCCTAGGCCAAGAGCAGCCCAGTCTGCACCATCCCGTTGGCAAGAACAATGTAGATGCAACAGGCTTGACTCTTAGTGTCCCAGTTCTCAGGGAGGGGAAGGTGCAAGGGCAGAGTCACTGGGGCTGTAAGCTTTGCCTTTTACCTTCCGGCAGTTGTAGAAGTCCCGGTGGGGGTTGTTCTTCAGCTCTTTCATCTCCTCCATCTCATTCAGCATTTCATGCACTTGGAACTTGGATGAGAGGAACTTGAGGCGCCGGTGAGTGTAGGTCTTACTATGAAAGCAGAGGGAAGAACTGGGGCTGGAGTCCTTACCCATCACACGGGGGCATGGGCTGCCCAACACAGGGACACAGCTTTCACCTGAGGTGGAGGAGGTCATGCTGGCCTGGCCTTGTTCCCTAAGGTGCTCCTCCTGGCTCTATTACAGAGCTTTGAAGGGAGGCCTGGCCAGATGTAAGTGTACCTGCAGGGTACCTGAGTGCTGACTCTGCTTAAGATCCCAGTCAACATGGCTGACAAGGGCTGAGCCCACTTTGGTAGCCAGTTGGCTCCAAATACATCATCAGCAGGTGCCTCCCTCCTCCCAAGAAGAGAAGCCAACCCTGGCTCTGCTCTGCCCTCCCTCTGCCTGCCGAGGCAGGGCTGCACCCAGCAGTGCTGGGCTGTGCACTTACACAGGCCCCTGTGCAGTCAGGGCCAAGAGGAAGTTCATGTCATTGACAAAGTTCTCGAGGCTGGGGTAGGACAGGTCCTTTGGCTCATTTCTACCAGCTGCTGCCTTGTCTTCATAGATGTAAACTACTCCATCCTTCATCTGCATGTAGTATCCCAGGTCCTCTGGGAGGCTTTCAGTTTCAAAGGGATCCTGTCCATCCTTGACTGGTGGAGTGAACACTGGGCCAAAAGGAGAGCACCATGAGGCTGCCAGCCAGATCCCCAGAATCCTCTTCCTCTCTTCAGGCAGGGACAGCCCCAACACTGACACTGAAGAGAGGTCTGGGCAACTGACCCTCCTAGGGTGCACTTTCACAACCCTTTTCTGCCCTCTGCCCACCCCATGCTGAAGCCAGAGAGGAAAACCCTGCAGGGCTCAGATGTACCTGGGCCGATGTCACTCGGCCTCCAGACCTCCCCTTCGATAGTGCGCAGGTACTGAGACGGAGTCCTGGGGAACCTCTGCAGGGACTGCTGCATGTACTTCTCCCGGATGCACAGGGCACGGTAGAGGCCTTTGCAGGCAACTTCAAAGTCTTCTTCTGTCACCTGCAAGAGGACTGTTGC
Organism: Semnornis frantzii; assembly: GCA_013399775.1. Lineage (NCBI taxonomy): Eukaryota > Metazoa > Chordata > Aves > Piciformes > Ramphastidae > Semnornis > Semnornis frantzii. The sequence continues at coordinate 58,874 of VWYK01026344.1, read as the reverse complement.
TGAATGCAGCCACACAGCTGGAACCTAGCCTCCAAAGACATACCCTGGTGCACGTGGAGAGAGCAGTGCTGTTGACAGGTAGATTGTAGGAGTGGTTTGGGTTGGAAGAGACCTTGAAGATTATCTTGTTCCACCTTCCACTAGCCCAGGTTGCTCAAGGCTCCATCCAACCTGTCCTTGAACACCTCCCAGGAGCAGGCATCCACAGGTTCCCTGGGCAGCCTGTTCCAGTGTCTCACCACCCTCTCTGTAAAAAATTCCTTCCTAATCTCCAGTCTAAGTCAATCCATACACACCTTATCGTCCCCTCCCACCACTCTGCCTCCACAGGGTAAAGCAGGGATGGTAGAGAGAGTCTCAGATGAGGCAAAGGGAAGTTGCTCACACCCAAATCAATTCCAGCTGTCATCCCTGCTTACATTCCTTGCTGTGAACTGTAGCTGGCATTGAAATGGAAGCCAGGCCTGGACAAAACACTAAAAGCTATTTTTGGAGCCCAGGCTGAAACTGAAGCAGGACCAACAACGTACACTGAGCCAATGTGTCAAGAATTTTTGATTTACTGCACAGACAAGTGTTTTGGGCAGTCAAGAGGCAAGGGCAGGCAAAGTCACACTGGAGCAGCATGGGAGAATACCATGCAGCACTTGCAGCTGGTTACAGTCATGGCAGAAGGAATGTGCCTGTGCATGGAAGGACTTTCAGCTTCTCCAAACTGTTCCTCTGCTAACAGCTCAGGCTGAGCAACCTGGTTCAGCCCAGGATGGAGCAGCCTGACAGAGGTATCTCAGAAGGAGCACAAATGTAATAGGAGACCATGGAGGAGAAGGAGGAGGAATTAGCACAGGATGTGATAGCAGTGCTGGTCATCTGGCTCTAGGTGACCCTGCTTTAGCATGGGGGCTGGACAAGAAGACCTCCAGAGGTCCCTGCCAATCTCAACCATTCTAGGAACCTGTGCTGTGCACAGACCTCAGATACAGCAGTGTGCAAGCAGAAGCAGGCTGCCACAGGATGAACACAGCTCACCTTGTCATGCCCTCCCTTCTGCCCTCCCTGGAGAATCCCATGGGAACCAGCACCCCACAGACTCCTGCTAAGGAATTCAGCTCCAGATCCTCCAGGAACACAGCAGGGCACCATCAGATGCCCATGAGACAGACTCAGCTGGAAGACACAGACTGGCCCCACTGTGCCTGGGACAGACTCTTGTGACACTCACTGGGTACTACTGAAGGGCAGGCAGGGACCCCAGGAGGTGGCAGTTAGCATGGGGAAGGGCATAGCCATGCAGGTACCTACCCCAGAGGCATAATCCCCTGTGATCTGCACCCGCTGGAAGTCAGGCACACTCTTATACAGGGGGGAGGCAGAGATGACCTCACCAATAGTGGACACTGTGGTTGTAGATGCCAGAGCCCCCGGGACTGCAAAAGCAATTGTCTGACTTCGGAGCAGACGCTTCTTCCTGCCAGGGAGGGAAGCCTCAGCAGACAGCCCTGAGCCCATGGACACAGGCAGGTGCAGAGTCAGGAGCACAGCCATGTTCCAGCTGTGCACAACATGCATCAGCTCACTGGTGCTCTCTGAGCACCTTAAACAGATAGACCAAGGGTACTACACACAAAGCAGCCACAGATTTTCAGGCTTTCCAGAGAAAGGTCTCAGTGTCTCACTCTCCAGCAGCTCTGTGCTGACACTCAGAGAACAGGTCAAAGGTGGCTTTCTGTCCAACAGTGGGAACAGTTGGAGAGGAAGCCCCAGAATACCTGGCAGATGCCCTGGGATTACCAAGGATTTATCACAGAGGTGTGAGGAGCAGCTTGCACAGCCCTTAACTTATGTTCCCCCTGCATTTTCCAGGCTGTAGCTGGGGATGTGCAGCCAATGCTCCTCTCCTTGCCCCACCTGCCCTGGCTGTTGCTCACCGCTTTTCTTGTGTGGTAGTGCTCTCCTGAAGCATCATGTGCACCCTCATTTCCTGGAGAGAGATGGGGCAGATCTCTTCCACATCGAAATGGGAGATCTCTTGCCTGATCTCCTCATCTTTCACCTCAGAAGCAAAGACCTTCTCTGCGAAGGAGCGAGTTGCCTCATCCATCTCTGCAAGGAGAAGCAGCAGAGTACAGGATCACACAGGCACCTGGTTCCCAGACAGCCTAGCAGGCAGCTGCCCCTTGCAGTCAGCTGGATGCTCAGATGCCTACACCTACACCTCCATGCCTGGAAGACTCTTAGCAACCTCCAGAATCTCCAACAATCTCCAGAGCCTCGGCCACACATAGTGGCCTGGAGCCATACCTGGACATTCCCCATACAAACAACCCACAGCCCAAGGAGTGCAGAAAGGCCTGGAAAGGAGCAAGTCCTTGGTAAGAGCACTTGTAAGAGCTCCTCTTCCTGTGAGGAAGAGGAGAAGATTAATAGGGTCCTTACAACTCTAGAGAGCCCAAGACCCACTTGTTGCACAAGGCATCCAGTCAGGACAAAGAGGTATAGGTGGAGAGGGCAGAGCTGGGAACCCCAGCACTTAGTTCCTGCCATCACAGAGCAGCTGAAGAGCTCCTGGCTAGGGAACCATCGTGGGGAGCAGGCTTCTCTCAGCCCATCACACACAGCATGCTCCAGGTGCCAGCTGCTATGGTCCTATGAAAGTTGCCACTGACACAAAGTTGGTTGAAGCTTCATGAAGGGAGAGAAAGAAGATTAAAAACCTTCCACTGCCAACAGATGTTGCTCTCCTGGTAACACCTCCTGGAAGCACACATTTGCACAGCAGCAAGCAGGCTTTCCCAGCAGCTGGCAGGAAGAGTAGTGAGGATTGATGCTGAACAACAGACCACACCTCTGACATGACAGACAGGCCATGGCAGGGACCAGTGAGGTCAGACAAGCAGGAGAGGCCCAAAGCAGGGATGTGCATGGCAGAAGTGTGCCAGGCCAATGGGAGATGTTCAGTGCAAGAGCCTGGCCACTGCCCCCCTCAGCAGGGTATCAGGGGATCAAAACCTCTAGCGCTGAACTCGCAGTTCCAAGGTCCTAGCTGTGGGTCAGTAGGGGCTGGGGAGCATAACTCAGGAGCTTCCTTTCCCTGCTGTGATGTGGCAGGGCAAAAGGGCTTGTGCTGAGTCACAAACACATGGGAAAATTCTGGTGCTGGCTTCATTTCTCAGCAGTGCAATGTCACAGAACCAGGATTTCAGTAACAGATGTTGCTCACTGGTGAAGAAGCTGCTGCATCATCAGTGGGCCCCAAGATCTCAAAAGGCAAAATGCAGGGGGGGTTGCACTATCCCATTATTGCTCACTGTGAGAGGATGAGTGTCTCAGCAAGAAAGGTTTTCTACTGGCACACAAACCCTCAGCAAACATAAAGCAGGAAGAAGGTGGTAGGGGCACCATACTGTGGACTTTAACCTAAATAAAGGAGTTGAAGCATTGGATCTGTCCCCTCACAGACCAAACCCACCTTCTTCAGAAGAAAGTACTTTTCCATCATCTTTAGAAGTTACTTTAGGCTTAAAAGGGGGAAAAACAAAATAAAAATAATAATAAAAAAAAAAACCAACAACAACCAACCAATAAGGCAACAAAGGCGTGAAGAGGTGCAAGGGAAATTGCAACATGTTTCACTTCCTGCCACAGAGGAAAGAACTCCACTAGAAAAAGATCTCCCAAGCAGGAGCTCAGGGGTGCTAGGACAGTATTGAACAAAGAGAAGCTTCACATATCAAAGGACCAAAAAGCTGAAAGCATTCCACAAAACACTGCAGGGCACAGCTGGCACTGCTGAGGAAGAGCATCTGCTGAAAGATCACTGTCATCATGTATCTGCTGCTTGCAGTGAGCATGTCTAGGCTGCAGAGCACAGAGAAGTGGAGCAATACTCACCTTGGTCCTGTGCTGCTTGAGACAAAACAGAACAAAACCAGCTGTGATCAACCCTTCCAAATCTGAGCCTTTTGGCCTGGTTCTCACATCAGTGACTGAAAAGGGCTTAGTAAAGTAGAAGTGTAGCCAAAGCCTTCCCCCTAAGGAAGCACAGCACTTGTCACTCTGTACAAGACACAGCCCTGGCTGTTCCACAATAGAGCCTTGGTGGCAGGAGCATAAATGGCCCAGGCTGCAGATGCCATCCAACCTGAGGCTCTTGGCAGCACTTGTGCCTTACAGCAGCTGTCTGAGTGGAAGGGCATTTTCCAGAGCCTAGATCACCTCAGCCAGCACTACAAGCAGCTAACAGACACCTTCTCATCTAATAAAGCTGAGCTGTCTTGGAAGGGCTCTCCCTACACCTGTGTCCAGGTGCTGGGATGCAGAAGATAGGGACAACTTAGGAGAGCAGAAGAGCATTCTTGTGCCTGAACAAGAGAGTTTGGTGAGCACTGGGGTTGCTTTGCTGCTTGCTGTCCAGGACTTGCCATCCTTTGTGATGATCAGGCTGGGTGCTCATCCTCTGCTGCCCTATGGTCACATCTCCACTAGCAGGCTCAGACAGCTGAGACACTGCAGTTCCACAGGTCTTCACTCTCCTGGTCACAGAGTGCAGCATCAACATTTTGAGGGTGCAACTCAGGCCCTTTCCACCTGGCACAGAACATCCAGACCAGAGCTCTGGCATCACAAGTCACCATCTGCTGGCTTCCCAAAGTCCAGCCTGCAGAAGGTGCTCCTGGCATCTGAACTCCACATATTCAGTTGCAAGCTGTGCATCCCAGAAACATCCAATTTGACTTCTTGCATCTTTAGTGGATGAAAACTGCCCTCATGAAGGTCAACAAACTCCTACCAACATTGCAGGGCCAAGCTTCAAAACTGGCTCCAGGTGCTAGGATAGTGCCTGCCACACACCACAGCCCTGCAGACCTAAATGTGCTTTATCAGAACTGTTTAGTGCTGATACTCCTCAGGCCTCTGCAACAGCAGTCACATGTCCCTCTGTAGCCTTCTGCAAACCTGGCTGCCCTTGCTCCTGCTGCCCTCCATATCCTTAGCACTACAGCACCCCACATCTTCTGAGCTTAGCCAGGCTGACCAGAGACTGCTGAAATCCCTCTGATACCTTCCACAGTCATTTCATGGTATCACTAAAGGCTACACTCCACTGCAGGAGGGACAGGTATTGCTCTCCAGTACAAGCCAAGCAAGGTGTAGACCATAATGCTATTTCTTTGCTGCACTATCAAAAATGTCACCAAGCAGGAAGAAAAATGCTGAAAGTCCCCAGCAAGGTCTCCTAGACCACGAAGATACCATGCCAAAAAAATCTCAGAGGCTGCAGGCTAAGAAACCTGCCCTGTGGCTCCCTGTCTCACTACCTGTTTTCAGACCTACCTGGAATTTTCACCTGTGACATCTTTGCAGCAAGTTTGCAGAGCCTCAAGTAACAGCCTGCTAGTAACAGAGCACAAGTAGCTGACTGACTGCACAACAGCCCAACACTACTTTTACTGCTCTCCCCTCCCTGTAATTAGACTCTCCCACTCTATAAGGAGAAGGGAGATCAACTGTAAGACTATTTAAAGTGCAACTACAGACACTTGCATTGAAACAGGTGAAGCCAGGAATCAAATTCATTTTTTTTTTTTTTTCCAGTTAGGCTTTCATTTTACATCCAGTAGAGTTCCACATGTTGTCTGGCCAGAGAGCTTCTTCACAGGGCAGCTGCACCTGTCTGAAGTGGACTGTAGAAATCAGTCTTTTGAGAGAGACCAAAGTTGCTGTGGAAGCAGCACTGTCCTGTGCTGCAGCAATGGTTTAAAGGAGATCCCTAAGGCACAGAGCTACATTCTCATCAGAACCAGTGTGGTGGATAAGTACTAACCATGTGTTCTCACCAAGCAGTGTGCTGGGCAGAGATTTCTCCTGAGAGTCTGCTTGAAAGATTGGATTTTAGCATCAGGAGCTGCACAGATCTCCTCTCATCTTCCCAGCTCAACCAAGCAAATGAAAGGAAACTATGAGGGGCTGCATTTTATTCCTAAGCTTTTCACACAACTGCCTCTATGAAACTCAATCATAATAGTAAGGTGATGTTCAGCCCTGCATGTGCAAGTCATAACTAGGAGGGATCTCACAGAGACAAGAAACTCCTCCCTTAAGCTACACATAGTGGCATGGGTCTGGCAGAGCAGGGTAGCAGTTTGGGAAGTCTCTCTTAGCTTGTCTTAAAGAGACTTTTTTTCCCCCCTAGCATAAATGCATGAGGGGCTGTACTCAGTCCTTCAGGGTCTGGGTACTACTGCTTCAGATCTCTGCCATGAAGCTGGAAAACAGCTCCTGTCTGAAGAAAATGGCCAGAATGTGTAGTGGCCTGCATGTTGCAGAGGTAACTGAGCTTCTGACTCAGCTTCCTGGTGGGAAGCAGCAAGCCCAAACGGGTCAGAAGGATGCAATAGTTCTGATTTAAAAGAGTCTTTTCCTGTTTCTGTGCACTGAAATCATGACAAGTCAAGCAGAACATTCAGGCTGTAGCCTGCAGCCTTGGTGCTGATTTAGAAGGTAGCTTTGGTCATAACATTGAAGGGAACACCCATGGAAAAGGCAGCACTGGCTGGAGCCAGGCATGAGGAATGTCCCTGGAGGTGTTCAAGAAAGGTGTAGACATGGCACTTCAGGATGTGGTTTAATGCCCCTGGAGGTCTTAGGCTGATGGTCAGGCTCTGTGATCTCAGGTATTTTCCAACTCAATTCCAGGATTCTGTGCAAGGGCTTCCTGTGCTATAGTTTGTAGGGACAGCTACAAAAAGACCTTGTCCAGAAGGAGGGCTGGAATGAGTCACTTGTACAAGATACAGAGCTAGAAAGAACAGGACTTAAGTCAGATGAGCTGAGACCTGGTGCAGCATCTCAGCTAAGTTCCAGAGGATTCAGAAACTCTCTCTGAAGGATCTTTATTGAATATGCACAAGTCCCAGACACTTGGGTTACAACTAAGAAATCCTCCATAACTTAAAGAGTTTTGGTCCCACTCCCCAGATGCACTCCAAGAGCATAAAGTTGATTTCCCTCCACCAGCAGCAGAGGTGCAGCCAACAGGGCAAAGCTGGGATGCTGTTACAGCCTTGAGCTCCAGTATCTGGTCTCCTCTCTCATGCTGATAGCAGTCTTCAGTTCCCAAATGATTCTTGTTTTCATTCATGTCCCAGTTTGTGAGTCCCCACACTGCTTCCACCATTTTATTTAAGGTCAAGAAAAACTGGTTTCTGGTTGTTTACTCTTCCCCAGGTACTGTATCTGCTTTCAACCCTCCTGAATATATCAAGGTCTTGGGATTCACATATGAAACCAAAAATAACCTTTCAAGTGCAGAGGTCATCATCCTCAAAAGGTCTCTTGATCCTCTAGCTTTTTAAATCACAGGGTCAACTTAGTTGGGTCTGTGGTAGAAATACGAGTCCAGGGTGGGTATGCTGTGCTAAAGTTAGATCCACAGCCTCTGGAGGCTGAAGCCCTGAATGCAGGCAAGTCATCTGCCCACTCATTTCCAGCTGCAGAACCACTGATTCACACCCAGAGGCTTCAGAGTGGCTCTGAACCCCCCCCACTTCTCTTCCAGCTGCCTTCATTCCACCTAAGACCAGTCAAAGGAAAATGGCCAAACCTGCCAGAAATGTGCCAGCTTTGGGCCTCTGGCATGATGCAGAGCAGCCAGGTCCCAGGAGTAGCTGGCCAGGTAGGAGCCTAGGGCCAAGTTTTGCTAGAAAATGCTTTCAATTCCTGAAAAGTATTTGAACAGAGAGTGTATCATGTAGAAACTCAAAAGGGATGTAGAAACTTGATGTGCTCTGCTTTCACCACAGCCTCCCCAAGTTCTTCTCCCTCCACATTAGTCAGAGCCTTCACAGATTCCTCTAAGGCTCTTCCAGTATGCAGCAGAAATCAGCAGGTCCCTCAGGTGTGAATTAGTTTGTAGGGAAAGATGGTTCTGGGTAGCAATCACTTTGGGGCAAGGCTTTCCTAGTCAGCCAGGAAAGCCCTTGCAAAGCACCCATCTGGACTCCTGAACCTTTGGAACAGGTAGAGACTACTGCAGCTACACAGTGCAGTGAACTTTACACCCCTGTTGGGAGGAGCACATCTGGAAGTTCCTTGCACAGAAACCAGAACTGGGTTCTGAGTTCCAGAGGCCTAACAGCATTTGAGGACTGCATGGCCCAGCACCATTTGCCATACTGCAGGAAGAAAGCCAAAAAGGGAATTATTTTAGAGGACTGAATTAAACAACTTCAGAGCCAGAGACAATTCCTTTGGCACAGCAATACCTCAATAGCTGATGCCACTCTTGGAATAACAAGTAAAAAAAAACAAAAACCAAAATCTCCCCTCCACCTTTCTTGGCTCAACAAACATCCTTTGAAGGGGCAAAGTCACCAAAACTATGAGGGGCTCCACTGTAAATACAGACTCAGCACAAACTCAAGGTGTGTGGCACAGCAGAGACTGAAGTCATTACAAGTGGACTCTGGGACAAGCCTGTGGCACATCTCAAAGCCACTCTCAGTGCTTGTTCCTGCCACAGTGGATGCACAGGGTTCAGCAGTTCAGGCCACATTACAGAAGTGACAATCTCTGTAAATCTAAATCCCACAGAGAAAGCAGAGAGCACTGTGAGTAGCTTTCTCCCAGCCAGCTGTGGATCCCATGCCCAGATCACTATCACAACAGAAACAACCAAACAATTCAAAGTTTATTCTTTTTTAAAAAAAAAAGTTATTTAAGAAGCAAAATAATTTACTTCAAACCAGGAGAGATGCATTATTGAAAGCAAGTAATTATACAAAGTAACCACAAATTAGCCCTTGTTTAAGAAGTCCAGATCCCAACAGTTCCCTACCATCCTGGAGGTTAGACACAAAGTCACTCAAGGCTTGTGGAGTAAAGGAGGACCACAGACAAGGTCAGAAGGTAAATTTGAGCTTCCACTACTCTCCCTCCCTCCTTAGGCTTGAAGTTGCTCAAAATCCAATTCTCTCACTGAACTGCACTCAAAGTGATGTGTTAGGCATCACTGTTGCTCTCCAAAGTCCTCCTAGTGACAAGAATAACATTCAAGCACTGTTGTTTGAACCAGACCACGGAGTGGGGGCACTGACAGTAACAACAAGCTGGTTATGCCTGTTCTTCCCAGGCAGGGCAGCAAAGTTAGCTTGGCACTAACACAGTGCTGTGCTGACAGTTCTAAGTTGCAACATTTGGACTAAATCTACAAAACCTTTTCCAGGGACTTGTTTTGTGCAAAAATTTGTGCTTATCTTCTAAATGTTCCCAAAGGTTCTTGAGGGTTTGTCCTTCCACAATTCTCTCTTCAGTCGCCACCAGAATCAAGGTTCTCTTACACAGCCAGCCAGAAACAAAGTCCAACCATTCACTTCATACTCATGGCTAGCACAACACCTTGATTTTGGATCATCTGCTAGATCTGAGACTGAAATAATGCAGGAGGGAGGACTGCCTGTGCACATCAGCTCTGCAGCACCCTAAAAGCTGATGCATCCCCCTCTAAGGTTCCACAGGTGCCATACAGACTGACCTACCTACACCAGGCCCTCCACCCTTTTAGGATTCTATACAGACCAAGACAAAAGGGAACACTGGAGAGAATGCAGAGAGATACATTTGTCAGACCCCACACAATTCTGAGAATTCACAATGTTTGGAGTTGCAGTGAGTACATTTTTAATGCCATGTAACACAGAGAATTATTACTGTGAGCCTCCATCCCAAAGAAGGAATTTTCCACACTCAACCACACACCCTTCAAACATCAAATGCCAGCTGCAAAAGGCTCCCCATTGCCACAGGCAGTCATGCTCTGAATGCTGCAATCCTGCTTGCCAGGAAAGGAACTATCTAGAGTTATCCTTACTCATGCCCATTGCTGTGTATGGTGCTGCAAAAGAATGCTTTAGTTAGAAGTAGTGTGGGTTTAAGTCTTATCAGTGTCACATCAAAGGTAAAATAAATGTCAAAAAGTTCTTAGGACTATCATGGCTAAAGAAAAAACATGAATCAAGTTGTTAATTCTCCTCTTGGAGTGAGGAGAAGCAATGTAAATAGTGAAGAAAGCAACATTAAAAGGAACATTTTTTCCCTTGCACTGTTTACTGATTTGTAATTCCACTTGAAATTGAGAAGTCTGAATTAAGAGGTTTGACACCAACAAACCAAAATGAAGCCCCTTACAATCCTGCTGCTGCCACAGGCTCTGCAGCCTGGCTGAACACTCCCTCTGTTGGCTGAGGGCTCATTCCTCTTCCATCAGACAGCAACTGGGAGCTCAGCTTTGCTGTGGGACACTGAGCACAGAGCAGAATCCAGTCCCAGCAGCATAAGAACTAGGGAAGGACACAGTGCAGAGGAACATTGGTAGGTTTTTGCAACAGTGGCCACACTTTTACATCCCAGTTACACATGGTGACAATGTTCTATTCTAGGAAGAACTCACACAGCTTATGCAGTAATTCTTTTACACTCCAAAGCTGTTGGAGCAAGCCCAGAATTCCCATCAGTGTTCACACACCTCTGCAGTCATCATGGAACTTGCTTCCTGCCTCAGTAGGCAAGGACACCACCAGCAGAAGCTGGCTCAGTTTTGTCACAGCTGCCTGCTCTCTCCCCTCAGCCATGGCATATTATGTCCTAACAACCACTGCACCGGTTGCAGTCAGCTAAAACCCCACACTGCTCCCCTGACAAAGAGACCCTCCAGCTACATTTTACTGAGAGCTACTTTGAAGAGACTATGTTTACAGTCTGGTGGTGAGAAAGTAATTCAAAAAGAGAGTAATTTGCAAGTTACAGACAGAGTAACAGCTGTTCAAACTAACTCACCTCCAGTTACCAGATCAACTAGTGAGAAGCTGCCCTTAAATGCCGGCAGTTAGAAACAAACAGCTGACTAAGTTGGTCCAACGTGGAAGAGATCTGAATGCTGCAGAACAACAATAGAGAATATGAACAGTTCTACCTACAAGAGAAGTAAAAACCAGATGCAGAATGTCCCCCTCCCTAGTTCAATAGTCAAGTGCCTGCTGGATCTTCCAGCCTACAAATTCCTGGTTTAGTGTCCCATCAGGTAAGGAGATCATCCACACAGGATTTGCCTGCTTAAGACAATGAGCACCCAAGAAATTGCAGTCCTTGGGCTGTTCCTCCACCCAAGGGAACAGGGGACAACTTCATATCTTCGTAGCAAACAGGCACTTGAGTTAGCAAAGATATCTCCTTTTTATTAGAGAAAAGTGAAGTGGTACTCCTGGCACAAAGGGCAGGTTGTAAATACGCTGCAGGGGCGCAGAGAGAGCAGATGCCAATCCGACAGGGGACAGGAGCACTCGTGGTGGCAAAACCATGTCTGACATTGCCTGCCAAGCAACGATTACTGCCACTCCTTTGACAGCACCACAGATCAGAATCCAACAAGAAGGGGACAAACATCACTTCTAGCTTTTACTCTAGAGGTAAAGCGTCATGGTTTTCACAGCATTTAGTCTCTACAGTTCACTTGTCTTGTGACTGGTTTTCTTCTTGAACAAAGCCAGAGAACAGTGAGCAAAGACTCCCAGTCCAGCAAGAGATGTGACTGCTCCGACAGCCGAGCAAGGAGGTAGATGCCATAGATGTTCTCTTCAGATGGAGCACAGGAAAGGACCTTGTGCTAGTTAACTGGTACCAAGATCCTGGTCACTGGCACCACAATACTGCAGGGCATCAGCATGAGACACAATACAGTAGCATCGAGACTTGTCCAGCAGCTACATCTGAACCAGGTGTTCTTGGCATCTGGAACAGAAAGGCATCTCCAGTTAGCTGCTATCCAACTCTGTGATGGAGGTGCAGTGCAAGTCCTGAACTGGTCTAGCTGTTTTCAGAGTGCTGAGCAATATCTCTTAGGTAACTTGAAAAGAATTTCACTCAGTTGGGGAACTCATAACATTTCATGACTCATATTATTTTATTTGGTTAACGTTCACAGAGTGCATCTTCCAGAGGAGCACAGCTCCTGAAGCTGTGCAGAAGTCAGTCAATCCTCAGCAAATGGCAGCTGCAGAACTGTGCACACTCCTCTGTCTAGTTCAGGTGTTTCTTGTGCACAAGACAGAAATTACACATTTTCCAAATGGTTTCCCAAAGGAAGGAGACTCTGGCAAGGATGACAGAGAAATCACACAATTACCAGTCCAGTGGAAATCCACAGGCTACAGGTTGCTGTGAAGAGAATTTCCTTTTCTAAAGCTTTGCTACCTACTTAGAGGTAAAGAAGTTTAGGAAAAGTTATTATCTTCTTTTATTTTTAAGGTCTCTGGGTGTCAGTGGGTTGTAAAACAGGGAGAACAACCACCTGCAGCAGCTAAGATGTTTAAGACAAGCTTATCAGCAATTAAAAGACATCCAGACAAGAAGCCAACAAAGAAATGACAGCTCACCTCCTCACATCACAACACAGGACAGTCCCATACAGCCTTGGTTCCCATCTTCGTTGCTGTTGAGCTTTTTCATCCGGTACTGCCGGATCTCTCTCACCAGTGTGTAAAAAGCATCTTCCACACCCTGAATGCAAATGATCCAGGAAAGTATTTTCTTCCCTGAAGCTTCTGAGATCACTGTTCTTTCAATCACAAAATCCCTTAACGTATTTCAAAGACAGACTTCTACAGGAGGAACAGTAGCCAACTTCTCTCAGAGGAAGAAACTAGCACTTCAGTTCAAAGCCCTCCACTTCCACCCCCAGCTCTTCCTCTGAGGCAAGCACCCAAGCTGACAGCCATTAAAAGAAGCCAGGAAAATTGTAACTGCAGAGAGGTTCCTTGCAGGAAATGAGCTACTGAACCAATCGCTTCCACTTGAGAGTTTTCTGGTCACTGCATAATACCTGCTGCATTGCACAGGTGCAGGCAGAACACAGTCTGGCTGGACAGAGTCACACAGTCAGTGCAACTCTTAATGTCCATTAGAGCAGCTTGGGAAATTCTTGCTGTAAATGGCATCTCACAACTGTCCTTCATTAAAAAGCCATGAAAACCAACTGGGTCTGGGTTGACTAACTACAGCCTGCCCATTTCTCAGCAAGGGCAGTTAAATCCCTTTTATTTTTACAAGCATGACCCACTTGAGAGAAAGTCTGAAGTGGTTTGTCTGTTGGCCTAGGGCCTGTGATACACACAGGACTCTTTTAAGCTAAATATGGGGAAATCAAAAGCTAAGAATTGCAAGTGGATTAAGAAATGCTTACTTCTACAGATAAGAAATGCATTGGAAGTGTTAAACCACTCTGTACTTCTCATACAGGAAGTAGTCAGGCCAAGAACAGAAGCATCTTACCTGTCTTGTTTTAGCAGATGTCTCTATGAAGGGGATTCCATAGCTTTTAGCTAATTCTTGAGCCTGTTTTGTGTCTACTGTTCTTGTGGGCAAATCACACTTATTCCCAACTAGCACCATTGGCACATCATCTGAATCTTTCACTCTCTTGATCTGTTCTCTATAAGAAGACCAACAGTAATTAAAAAAAAAAAGTTAGGGATTATTTTACAAATATCAAAGCTGCTTTAGTCCAATATTTAATCAATCTTATGCTACAAAAGTCTATATTAAAGCTGGGCAGGAGTCCACACAGCAGTAAATCTAACCTACAGCAGTAAGGCTAATGAGTTCATACACTCTATCTTCTACTCTATCTATAAACCCATTCTGATGGATTTGCCTTATGATCCACACTTAAATCATGTTCTGTATGCTCTAAATATCATCTGATGAACACAACCCAGATAACTGTCCCACCCTCCACTGACTAATGACCTACTGACAAAAAAAATGCAGATCAGGTCAAAAAACTTCCTGAGAGAATTAGGAGATTTAATATTTCTCTACTAATCTTCACTGAGTCTGAAACCCTTTCCAGTCTTCCTTCCCTGCAGCAAAGCCCCAGCTCATACCTGTAAAGGTTGATATCAGCAAACGATTTACTGTTGTTAATGGCAAACACACAGAGGAAGCCTTCGCCTGTTCTCATGTACTGGTCACGCATGGCACTGTACTCCTCCTGCCCTGCAGTGTCCAGGATGTCCAACAAACAGGTCTCTCCATCGATGACAACCTGCTTTCTGTATGAATCCTGCAAACACAGAAGCCAATTGAAGCACTGCACTACTTCTTACCAGCCGAGGCATTATTAAAGAAGCAAATATCACAATAAAAAGAGAAGAGTGTGGTTCAGAGGAGCTTTTCTAACCCAGCTCCCCACAGAGACAGCTCCGTTTAGGCATCCTGGCATTAACCTTAACTCTACGCTGCCTCAATCTCTCTGACGGAAAAAAAAAAAAAACAAAAAACCCTGTTCTTCACGAGGAATTCCTCAAATGGTAGCCAGGAAAAAAAAAAAAGGTTACGAATATCATTCCTACAACAACAGGACTAAACCCTACAGCCTCTGACATTGTTGCCTTTGTTGGCTGCTTTCTAGAGCGGAGCGTGGGCAAGAAGTGTACGCGAGAGAGCTTTACAATTCTCTGAGCATTGTGATGTGCGCTCAGGTTTCACACCTGCCTTTTTCGGCCCGCCCCCCAAATAATTAACTCAATCTCAGCCCGGACCCGCCCGAACCTCCCCCCCCACACACACCCCCCCCACCGTCTGCCGGGCCGTGGCCTCCCGGCTCACCTCGATGGTGGGGTCGTATTCGTCCACGAAGTGGTTCTGGATGAGCTGGATGGTCAGCGCGCTCTTGCCGACGCCGCCGGCCCCCACCACCACCAGCTTGTACTCGGTCATGGCCCCCACGGCGGCCTCGGGCGGAGCGCGGCGCCGCTCAGCTCGCCGCCAGCCCCCGCCCGCCGCTCCCGCGGAACTCCCTCCCCAGAGCCTTCCGGCTTCCGGCCCGGGGCTGCGTCATCAGGCGCCGCCGGAAGCGCGCCCGCGCCCCGCGCGAAGGAAGAGGCGGGCCAGGGGCAGGCTTTTTTCAAAATCAGTAAAACTTTATTCTATTTCCCTTCTTTGCCATTAACAGAAAAAAATGGAGAAAGCA
>VWYK01026344.1:26051-43739 GCA_013399775.1 Semnornis frantzii | reverse complement strand
AAAAACCAAAATTGAAAAAAAAGAAAAAAGAAAAAAAAAAAAAAAAAACCCGAAAAAAAAAAAAAAAACAAAACCCAAAACCAACAAAAAAACCCAAAACACAAAAAACCCCCCCAAAACAAAACAAATAAACCACAGGACTGCCCTCTATTCAAAGAAAGTAACTCCTGATCTTTTTTGGTTAAAGTAATACTTAGACCAATCATTCAGTTTTCTTGCTTGATAAGGTGTGACTGGGGAAATGGAGGGAGGGGGCAGGGGGAGGGGGGGAAAAAGCACACAGACATCAACTATTTCACCTTGATGAAAGTCTCAATACAGCTATGGAAAGCCTAAGTATTTATTCTTTTACAGTACACTGGGTGCTGGCTGCAAAGAAGAAAAAAAAAGTATTCACTTCAGGCACAACTTCTTTCTTCTTAAATTTAAATCAGAAAAAGAAACTGGGTTTAGAAGCTGCAGTGTTCTAAGCAGCAGCAGATTTGTGCATTGTTTTAAATATATTTAAATTACCACACTGATGGCACACCTCTGCCTTATGAAATTCTGCACTGCATGCGCTTCAGAACACTACAGAAATGAAGTCTACTCCAGAGACGTTCACTGAGTTCTAGGAGCTTTGCTGGCTAAAGGACTCAAGTTAAATGAAATATGAAAACACTGTAAATTTGGCCATCAACTCAAGTTCTTTTAATGTTCATACAGCTTTTATATAAACTTTTATTCCACCCTCGTATGGTCCTCAGAATTCGAGCAGACTCCAGCTGACGTGAGCCTTCCACTTGGAAGGAAAAACAACCCAATTGAGCACTAAGGCATAGTAATACCTCGGCCAAAATCACAAAGAGAAAATCCTAGAAAGCTGTAGTGCAGAATTCCATAAGGGTCTACCAGAGTAGAGCTGTCTATAATGTTTACTCACATAGGCAATGTAGATTTGCAGTTACCAGTTGCGTTAAATGCACCATTCAAAACAAGCTTCTAAAATGTGATACTATAAGGCGCCACCTTAAGTTCTCCAGAATGCAACTGTGAAGAATTTTAAAATGGTTTCATAAATTTATTTTAAACATAACATGAGAAGGTGTTAAAACCGGTGTAATAGCTTCTTAGAATTTGGAGGAAGGGATGAACAGGGAGATACTCGGTACCCTTCACCAGCCCCCACCACTCAGTTGTACATCAGGTATGGGTTTTGTGGATCAGTCTATAACACCAGCTTGGCGGATCTTTCTCTCTGCACCAAATCCCTGCAAGGAAAGCAAAACAAAACTTTCAGCCCTAGCTTTCAAATAAAACTGGTTTGTTCCAATCAAAGCACAGCATTAGCACATTTCTAATTAGCCACATTTGTCTTCAGAATCGGAGATGGTAATAGAACAGGTTCTGTGGACTGCTCTTTACAGCCTCAGATACTCCAGATCCCTGACACTTTGTTACTCCTGCTTAGCAAGTGGTGGCAGAACCTTATGTGATATCCAAGTTTAGGAGAAAGTATTGCCCTTGCTATCTCTGAGAAAGGGAGCAGCAGGTTAGGTAAGGCAAAACAGAGACAGCCATTACTGGCTGGGACACAGGCAGCAATCAGCTGTTTCTGTGCTGCGTGCACAGGTTACTGGCACAGGTTACAGCACCCCTGACTTGGCACAAAGTTAACCTCATCTCCCACAGCAGCCAATTAGCTCACTGAGGCATAAGAACAGATCCCATGTCCCAGGAAGAGTTGAGGCTTGCCACAAGAGGAAGCGGCGCTCCGTGATCAGAGTTAGAACAGACTGCAGATGTTCTGTAAGCCAGCCCACTTTTATCTTACATACCTTTGAGTTATCAGGTCCCCTGGGCTGACGAAGAACTGTGAGACGAGGAGCATTGGCATCATCCAGATTAATGCTCTTTAAACGGTTAACGAGTCTGTCGGGGCGCGGAGCCGCCACGGCCTTTGCGCCTTCACTGTAACAGAGGCAACCACAGAGTGCTGATGGCTTCCCAGAGAGGCTGCCCAACTTAGTCACCATCCCCTTTAACCCACTAGCAGAACCTGTCCTGTGTGAAAGCAGACCTCTGGGACGACACGACAAACACCAACCTCAAAACCATGACTTTAAACACAGGACTCTGAACTAGCAGCAGCTCAAGTAGCATTCTCAAGAGCGTGTTCTTTAGTGAGCAGGGATGCTGCATTTACTCTCATGCACACAAGGATTATTTCCTACATTCCTGTTACCTTTAACAGTAAAATGCTTATGAGTTGCCAGTACATAATGGCATAGAATTAACATCATCTTGGATGATGAGAACAGGAAATTGAGAGAAAAAAAAAATCTTCTTGTTGCTGTAGAAGTGTTGCAAATCGTGAGTTTTCTCCAAAAAGTGCAAGTAGTTAAAAAAAAAAAAAAAAAAGCAAGCAACCCTGCCCTTATGAAAAGGCCTACAAGGGAATGCCTAACAACATTGGGTTTCTGTTTAAAATGTGAGTTACTCTCAAGAAAATGGGTGGAAGCACTATATAGTGCTATCCTAAGCCAGACAGCCCAGCAAATACACAGGAATCCCATCAGTTTTGTAGTCATTCACTAATTTCAACTCAAAAAAGTTGTACCCAAGTTCCTGGTAGGGATCTTCTTAAGAACAGATTAAAAAAGAGCAAGCAATCTGTAGTTACATTAGCTGAAAGCTCTGCTGCTGCACTGGGTACTACAGGTGCTGGCTGTTTTCAGGCCAGTGGCTCTCACTGAAGCCATTGCAGGAGCAGCTTGTGCTCCTCTGTGGTGATGCAGAGGGCACGCCAGATGAAATCACTGCAATTCTAGATCCTCACCAGACACGCCAGACGTTACAGGCACTGCATTTTCCTGTGCGCTGATTCAGGATTACAGAGAACTCCACTTCATCCCCAGCCTGTAGCTCCACACCATCCTGAACTTCTTTGACATGGAAGAAGAGCTTTTTGCTGTCACCCACTTCATAGTTAATGAAACCAAACTGAAAACCAACATATCAGAAGTTTATTTCTTTCCTCTTAATCCAAACATATACAGAATGACTTAAATCACTCTCTCACTTTAACTGCTTCTAGGAAATAAAACCTCTGAAGTGCCTAATAGGAGTTGGAATGCAGTTTCTATACTGAACAGAACATTCTGTTCTGTAGAGACACTCCTCTGGGAGTTTGTAAACTCTTCTTGGGTTTGTCAAGTCACATTTAAACTCTAAAGTCTACAGAACAAGTACTGAAAGCACTGTGCATACTCTTTTCTACAACTCCACCTTAGAAGTCACACAGTAGAGCTGGCTCCATTCTCTGGTCTCTGGTTAAAAGCCTGTTACCTCCATTCACAACTCTGCTGCTGTATGGACTGCCAAAGCTCAACTAGCCTCTCCAGAAAGGACTAGAGCTCAGTGCTGCAGAGCAACTGTCAAGTTTCCACAGCACTTGACTTTCTAACCATTCTGAGATGCAATAACCTAGTCCTTACCTGCCCTATGCCAAGCCAAGCAGTTACTTCCCCTTCACTTGCACCCTGGCTTCACAGCAGTGCTCACTCACCTGATCCTTCACACATTCCACTGTGGCTCTGCGGAAGGGTGTGATGTTAACAGCCATTGTCTGCCCATTTTGACCAAGGACACAGAGCTGAAACTTCACTGTCTCTCCCTTTTGCAGACAGTCACCTTTGTTTGCCATTCCAACAATTCCAAATGGATAGACCTCTCCTTTCATTTCACCTGGAGGATAAAACACACGGCAGAGCTGAGCAGAATGCTTTCCTGCCTGAGGGTATGCAGAGTTTTATTTCCAGTATTAGAAATACTACTTTTACTGTCAGCTTAGTAGTATGACTGCAGTTCATAGTATAATCCTCCAACACCTATTTCCAGTTTAACAAACTCCTATCTTTCTTGTGCATCTGTGAAAGGAACACTTCCAATTTAAGAGCAAATCTTACCATCCTCCATGACCTCAATCATGCCCTGGTATTCAGTTTGTGTGGGATCTACACTCCTCAAAGGACGAATTACTTTACCAGAGTAAACAGTTGGATCAGCTTCCTCAGTGATACCATTCACTGAAAGGGAGAGAAGAACAGGATGTTCTAGTTATAATTTATTTTTAAAAGAATTAAGTGATTCAAATCTGCCAGAAGCCAATTGCTTGCACTGCAAGACACTGGAGGTGGTGTACACTATCACCCAGTAAAACTGGATCAGCTTTAACCCAGCAGTAAGTAATGACAGCTTTGCTGATGAAGGCCACACTGACATTTCTAACAGAAGCAGAAAAATAGTAGCTTCTCATGGAAGTATTTTACTTCTTTTCCTCTGCATTCCCATTTCCTGTTCGTCATAACAATTTAATAATTTTAAAGTGTGTGGGCTTTGTCCCCAAGTCCTTAATGCATCTGCATGCTTCCTGCAAGGCACAGCAAAACTAGCACCACTATTAATTTGCCTGGTTCTGCCACTGGGTCTGTCCTTACAACCCTTCAACTGAGGATAGAATAGAGGTCCAGAGTCACTGCCTACAGCGCTGTTGGTCTACGCTTGTCAGCTGTCTGAAAATGCAGGCAACAGCTTCCAGGAAACCAGTACCCACCACAGCAAGCATCATCCTCTTGGGTCTAAGGCCCAGACATAAATAGATTAATGAACTTTATTCATTAGCACTTGCCAAAAGCCTTATAAGCAAAAAATACCAGGTACAGTCTTACCTGCATGCGTTTTGTTCACCTTTTCTGCACTAACTTTGTTTCCTTTGCCTTTTGACAAGCTGTATTCAACAGTGTCTCCAAGTTCCAGGCTATCAATATCACCACAGTACTCACTACAGGAACAGAATTAGGTACAATTTTCTTTTAGTTACATGAAAACAGAGATACTCACCCAATATGTAAATTGATAATAAACTATTTCATTGGTTTTTAGCACCTCACATTTTCAAGGAAATGAAGTATTTTACATACACAGTACTAATAAATTTCTTGGCCTGGGATTCAGAGGCACAGAACACAAAGACTGCTGACTGAGAAGTCTGAACCAGTCCAGCAAAAGTGGAACCTGAGACACCTAAGCCTGGGTGCACATGTGAAGTTCAAAGGGGTTTAACAGTCAACACTACAAAACTCCCCCCTTTAATGAAAAACAGCCCTCACATATAAACATGCCAAAAGTCACCTGTAGTGGAAAAAGATCTCCTTGTCATGATTAGCTGTTTCAATAAATCCAAAGTTATCCTTCAGGGCTGCCACATATCCCAAAAGCCTCTTAGAGCTGTAGTTGCGCCCTAGCATCCTGACAGAAACAGCTGTTTGCAGACCAGTTCTCTTCACTTCACAAACACAGAACTCGACCTGTTGGAGAGATGCACATCAGTACAGGGCAGAAAACAAACTCACTCACTCCAACCACCCCAACTCATACCCAACAACTAAAAACTCTGGAAAAAAAAGCCAAAGCTGTTTAGCCCTAATCAATACTTAGGGTCTCCAAGAAAACTAATTTGCCAGCCACTGTTCTCCCAGGAACAGCTGCCACTGGCATTTACTACAGTCCAAAGAGTAGCACTCACACCAGTGACACCTGCAAGGCAAACCAGCCCCTAGCACCCAGCTTCTCTTACCCTACATGAGGTCTCTTTCTGATTTGCCTCCTCTCACTGCTCATCACCAGTGGCCCACACTGAGCATGTAGCCAACTTTGACTTGTTTCAGACTTTCAAGAACAGTGATCAGTACTATCCTCCTACCATGGCTCCCAAATACTGACTAAACATTTCCCAATGGTATATTTAAGTCAGATTGCCTTATCTCCTATCTGGGGATTAGTAGATCCTTCCACATCCTTGGCCTGGTAGGGAATGGTCAGTTTTACTCCACAGTCATCATAAACAATAATCCCATCCTCAGCTTCCTAAAAAACAAATCAACCAATCATCAGAATGCAGCAGTCAGTATCTGATTTGTAAGCAAACAAGTTAACTACACACAATTCAAGCACTGCTGATCTGAGCCACAGCAGTTTTACAGTAACTGGTCAGTCACTGTTGGAAACATTATCAACTAAGCTTTAAATGCTATTATACAGTATTCCTGCAGGAAAGAAAGTATTTCTTCTAGTAAGTATTTCTTGGAAGATGAAGTATTCTGGTATTGTTTAAAACACCATGACAAAACAATCAAGGGTCTCCTCAAGGCCTAGAAGCTTAATTCTAACCATTTCTGTCTGGCATCTTATGCAATAGGAGGTAGAAAGAAATTTCCTATCAGGTTCCTGGGAAGTACCCTCAGCCACATGGTCACTGCCAATACTTTTATTATCTTGTTTCACACAAGTTAGCTTTCACTGACTGCTGTCATTAACTGTTCAATGTAGTTCAAATTCACACAGGATGAACACACAGGTGAAGTACGTATTTTAAGGAACACAGAACAGGTACTTCACCAAGAGAAGAGCAGCATTACCTTCTCTTTGCCTTTATTTGGGCTAGCAGTTTTGGCTGGAGTAGCTTCTTTGTCTATAGTGCCCACAAAACGATGATCTGACTGGGTGTGGAAAGAAACTGTGCCCTTTGGAAGTTTCTTAATCCTTATGGCATGATTTCTTTGTGCAGACAACATATCCTGAAACACAAGAGCAATCAGACTTCAGTCTGCAAAGAACTTACATGCAGTATGTCTAAAATGTACATTAAAATACTCATTTCACTTACAGGAACAACTGTAAACTCTACTTCATCAGAAATATGGAGTTGATTTCCATCCATAATTTCACTGAAGTGGAAGAACATGCGAGCATCTCGGTCCACACACTTGATAAAGCCAAAGCCATCCCTCATTGCTGCTATCACACCCTGAGAACAGTTGAGTGGACAATTACAATTTTGCTACAAGTACACACTTGTCCATGGAAAATGTAAGATGACTCTGAACACAAGGCCTGAACCCCATGAACACACTTCCTGGATTATGCAATATGCTTCCCCACAAGTGCAGTGGTCAATCTGGAAAGCAAACAAGTCACATTTGCCTCATATCCCAACTTCTTTTCTTATGAAGAGTGAAAGACAAATTTAAGCCAGCAAAAAGAAGAACCTGAGATTACCACTGCCCAGAAAAGGCAGTATTGAAGGAGGTAATTTTACCAACGCATGCAGCACCCATACAAATATCACAAAAACACAAAGGAACACAGAAGAACCTACAGAAACAGGAAATAAAACCAGAGGGCAGAGGAAGTTGAAGAGAAAAAATCATCATATTTTCAGATACAAAAGAAGAAACGTGAAGGATTTCTTACAAGAGTGTGTTAAGACTATCATCTTGATGACTGTATTATGGTAAGCATGTTACATAACCACACCAGAGGTACTGAGCAAGACAGAATTCATGAACATACTCAGCTCAACCCAGTTACTGCAGAACCTTTAGCAAGTCTCAGCAAAGGCTGACAGGATTTGAACAGTGACACTAAGACACTTTTCACCTTTAAGAACATTCTTCTCCTATAAAGCTTTGAGAAGCTCAGGAAAAGCAGCTAACCTTTCCAGAAGCAGCCAGCACTTGTTGCCTCAGTGCCAGCTCTGTTCAGGCAGGCAGGCACACACACACCTAGCCCAATCAGAAATATCAGAAGGCTAGAGAATGCTGAGAGGCTGAAGTTCAGTGGTTTTCTTAAAGCAAGCTTACAGTCTACTTGGAATAGAAGCAACATTCTGAACTACAGGAGTGAAAGACATCAATACTGATTAGCACATCCATCTCAGTGCTTGTCATCTGCAAGCAGTTTGTGTGAGCACACAGCTCTTCACCATCCTGCTGGACCCTCAAAGACTGACTGGTCAAAACCCATGACATCCAAAAGCTGCAGAGAGTACATCTTTTGATACTTGAGACTTTTCACTGCCTGAACCAGAGCAGCCCCAGGACCTTCTACTTTTGCCAAGGACCACGAGTTGTTACCTATTTAGACTCAAGCATGTGAATTTTTAACTAATAGTTCATGAGTGCATTTCTTGTGCCTGCTATCACCAGCTAGCAATCCACTCCAAGAGGCCTAAGTAAGGTCTAACTCTGCAAGGTGATTTCATCTACTCAGTGGCTAACTTTTTAAAGGGTGGACAGCACTGACTCTGAACTGTGCACCACTCACACAATTGGAGTGTTCACCCAAGGACTGGATTTCAGAGAGGGCAATGGAACACATCAGTGATTTTTGCATTGAAGGTAGCATTTACAAGAAAACTCCCACATTCTACTTTCATCTCCCCTCAAGATGAAAAACTTCCAAGAGACTGATACTTGCCATTTCCCTGGTTTCATTAGTAAACTGGAAAGTGTTGGGGAGCACCTCAATGTTGGTGGCTCGTTCCAGTTTGTCACGCCTGTCTGTGGAAATGTTGAATCGAACGTGGTCACTTTCCAGCAGGGTCACCTTGGATTTTGTATCTTTGTCTCCAAACGGAAGTTCTTTAGGAATCACAAAGTCAACTTTGATGCGGCCAGGTAATGGATCACTCTAGCAGAGAGAAAACCCAACACAAATAGTTAAGTTTGCCTACAGGACTCAGCACTGCAGAAATAATGATGCTAAGAGAAGTAAGGATGACACCAAGTGCCTGTTGGACTTAAGTGTTTCATTTGTACCACTCCTCATGCTGTAATTCAGTCACTGTCCATGCCCACATGCTAGGTGTTTTCTTTGCTGGTTGGTTTTTTTTTTTTTTTTGAGCACTAAGCACTATTGTCTAAGATATCAAAACTACTTCAAGGATTAAGTCTAGAACCATATTACACTTCTCAAAGGTAGTATCTGTCTTAAGTGTGTAAAACACAAAATTACCTCCCCAAACACCACCACAGACTCCCTTAAAACCTCAAGGGAAGGGCTCATGTAGTCTCCTCAAAGGCAAACATTAAAGGTCAAGTTATCTCTCTGTCAGAAACCTCATGAATTCTTACAACATGCAGGAAGCCACAGATCAGGCTAATTCCAGGAAGTATTTTTTCTCCTTTTCCCCTACACTTTTGTTTCAAAGATACATCTTGAATTTTGTGTTTATAATGTATTTAAAATATTGTAGGGGAAAAAAAATCCTTAATTCTTGGTGCTCACAACCTTTAGAAAAAAAAACACCAAACATATTGTGACTGCTATCAGTGCTTGTGACAGGCTAAGTCTGAGCTTACTCCTTGACCAGACAAGACTTCTGCAGCAGCATTACAGGAAAAAAGGGAGTGTTTTTGTTTGGCTAGAATTCTGTACAATCAATACAAGATTTCACATAAGCCTAATACTGAAATTCACCTGATTTTTGCTGGGTGCTTTTGGAATTACTTTGGTTACAGTTCCTTCAAAATGTTCAATGCTGATATCTTCAAAAATGACAGTTCCTTGAGGCAGGAGTCTAACATCTGTTGCAACTTCTTTACCCTAAAAAGCACAGAATCAGCCAAATACACAGAAGAGTTAAAGTAAGAGACATTTTCCTAAGAACCTCCTCCCCCCTTCTTTTGACAAGTTTGAGATAACAAGACAATTGTCCATTTATGCCCTAGGACCTTGTCTTCAGTTTTTACTGGATTTCGTCTTACATTTCTGTCTTTGATTGTAAACTCCACATCATCACCAGGCTGTAAGACTTCTAGGTCACCTTTAAATTCACTATAGTGAAAGAATATCTCCTTCACGACATCACCCCTCTCAATAAATCCAAAGGCTTCCTGAGAACAAAACAAAGTGTTTAATAAATTGCCCATTCTCTTAGCACAACAAGACAATATCTCACAGCTTCTATCAAACACAGTAAAAGACCAGGACATATCAGTATAGCAAAGTTATGAGTGCACACAGCTAACAGACTACCATGAGAAATACAGAGATGGAAATAAATGAGACTTCCTCTGTTAAGAAGAGTATTAGTACCAAAGATGAGCTGTTTAAAACATTTCACCCAGTTTACATCCACATCTCCAACCCATTAACAGTTCTTAATGCCTTAATTCTATTACTTATAACTTCATTTTTTAGAACAGCATTTGGTTTTTCAAACGAAACTTCAGAGCTAAAGCATCACTTACTTTCATGGCACAGACTACTCCTTGACAGCGAGCTTGTTTCTTTTTTAATAGCATAATGTTACGAGCACTTACAGCACCAGTACTGGAGGAAAAAAAAAAACATACAGAGCAAAGCTGAACAACTCAAAACTGGGGCAAAAGATCCTATTTCATAAAGTCACTTCAGTAGTTGGAACAGGCATGAATTCTGCCTGACTACTAAAGCAAAGTATGAAGACTGAAAAGCAGTATCAACTTACTGTTTATTTGTATCAATTACAAAGTTTATTTTATCTCCTGTTTCCAGCTGTACATTTCCTTCAACGTCCTCTGGGGTATAAGTCAGGTAAAATACTTCCTGTAAATTAACATTGACTAATATTACTCTATTTGTAGAACAGCTGTTTCAAAGAGAATAACAGTTTTAAGTTAATTTCTTTAATAGCAGATACTGTTATTAGTGAGGAAATAAAAACTGTTCAAACACAGCACACAAAAACATTCTTTTTTCCATGGTGGTGCTGTTACAGCAACTAAACTTGAAAGGTTTCATAGAATGGCTTAGGTTGGAAAGGACCTCAGAGATCATCTACTCCAACCTACCTGCCACAGGCAGGGACACCTCTCAACTAGACTCAGCTGCTCAAGGCCTGATCCCACCTGGCCTTGAACACCCCCAGGGAGGAGGCATCACTACAGTTTGTATGTGGCCACCTTTAAATGCCTACTTCTAAGCTTTGTGACTTCAAGATATGGATACATGGGCGTAAAAAAATTGAATGAAGCTGGGTTATGTCAAGACAGAAACAACATTTTGGCTCTAGATGAAGCTTTCCATAGACAAAAGCAAGAAGCCATCAAATTAAAGTTTCTGTTTGTGTTAATCACCAAAGCATGCTCTTTTTTTTGGTCAAAACCTGCAGCTCTTAGCAGTCTCAATTGTCCGCATTAAATTGCGTCTATTTTGTTGCTCATAGACCACAGTGATGGACCAGTGAAGAGTTCAAGTAAAATAGGTAAGCTTTACCCCATTACGTTCGTAGCAAACACTCCCTGTTGGACTCTGACCCGGGGCAGCTGGAGATTTACTCTCTAAATTGTGAGGAACAGCGCACACAACCTACCAGTCAAAAAACAAGAAATCCATTGCTAGTCATTTTAGGAGCAGCATTGTTCAATACAAAACCAATCTCAGTATCCCCTACTACACACTCAGGGATGTGCTTGTGATGTAACTCAACAGGGAAAGCCACACTGCAGAGACTCAATCTTACAGAGGACTCTCAGAACTCTTTGGAACTAAGTAAGAGCTCACGCTGAACCTCTCAGTTTTAACCAGGGCAACAAAAGTACATTAGAGTGTAACTGTGTGTAGTTAATATGCACGCTTAACGAATCTAGCTTCTGTACTGCAGGATGGAAGTTATGTACGTAAGGGAAACAGGCACTAACTTGTCCATTTATTCGTTCTTCGGGTAATATTTCTGGTTTTATCTTGACCAATTTAATAGCAATGGGTTTTCCAGTTCGGCGATCAGAAGACACTTCAAACTCAACATCATCTACAAGACAAACGTGACAAAGGCATCAGTTTGGTTTGAGTGCACAGTTGGGTTTTTAAAAATCATTAAGTGGTTATATGAAGTAACTCACTGCTTTAGCCAAACACAACAAAGTACAACTCAGGTGACTGCTACCAAGAAAGACTATTTGTAAATATTTCCCTATTACACTGCTTGTAAATATTACATTATTTGTAAATATTTCTCTGGTTAGTCTTACTCACTCCTGCTGTTAGTGAATTATTCTATTGTAATGGTTTGCCCCTCAATAATTCCCTCCCTCTGCCCTGCCACTGAACAGTTTAGAAACTTCACTGCCAAGTTAATTAGCAGCATGAAGTAGCATTACAACAAAATTGACCTTCTTCCAACTAATTCTAAAAAAAAAAAAAGAAGTACTGAGTAGGTGAGGTGTATTTCTTCCACTTCCCTCCACCTTGGTTACACAAGCTTCTCCACACCTTCTCCAGATGGCCACAGCTGCACTGATTCCAGCTGTACAGAGCTGAAGCACTGTAAAGGTCTCTCACAGGGAGTGGCAGATGAATTGAGCTGTCTCTTTAACCCACCAGAAACAGCATGCATCTGTTCATGCCTCCTGATAAAAAGGATTTTCTATGCAAGTAAAAGAAAGCAGTCTCCACGCAACCAAGCAGCTCTGAAAGTTGCCCAATTACCTCCTACTTTGAGCTCCTGTAAGTTGCCATTGTACTGCGAGCAGTGGAAGAAGAGCCGCGCCTGCCGCTCCGAGCACTGAATGAATCCGTAGGAGGTCAGCAGCTTCTCGATGACCCCTGTCTCGCGCAGTGCTGCCGAAGTACCATTGGGGTACCCATTGTGTCCATTGTTGTGGAGCAGGTTTGGATCAAAGCTCATCTGTTTAACACAAAGTGCAGGGAGAGGAAAAAAAAAAGGGGGCACACAAGCCCCACTACTTAAAATAAGCTTCCTTGCTCCATGCCCACAGAGTAATAAACACAAAGAGCTTGTGGAAGTTACTGTAAGCAATAAATTGTAACCATTCTTAAGATAAGAGTAAGGACACCAAAAATGGCTGAGCTTTTCCAAAACTAATATCCTTAAAATTTAAACAGCCAATATGTTTATAAAACAGGCCAGAACTACACCACCAAAATAAAGTTGGATTAGATCAAAACAAATTAAATCGAAGGAAATTCTCTACTTCACACCACTGCCTCAGTGGAAAATCACTCAAATATCTGCTCTCAAACTGGTAATCTGAAAAATGCAACAGTTATGAACCAAAAGAATTAGGTTCACAGTCCTGCAGAACATGACCTCCAGCAAAGACCCTCAGAGAACTCTAGTTTATCCTCCTCCAAGGCCTCCTGACAGCAAGAGAAAAAGGCTGCCATGGCTTTGTCTGGCCTAGTCCTGAGAATTTCTGATGGCAGAAGTTCTATCACCTTTCTGCATTAACTGCTGCAGTGCTATGCTGCTCTCCTCTCTAAGTTATCCTCTCATGTCCAGCCTGAACTGCTCAAGAGACAAAAGCCACAGGAATTTAACCTTCTTTATGTGGTGGACTATATTTAGAAGGTACATTTTCTAATAAAAAAAAAAAGCAGTATGCAAAGCTGCTATAAATTACAGACTGGTTCCTATAAGCACCACTGCAACAGATCAACCTTCACCTTTGAGGAACTCCTAGTGCATTTCATACACAAGAAGATGCCCTTGTTGAAAGGCAACACCTGAAATGTTTGATTTTAGGTCACCCTGGAGTTTGAAATACTTCAAAAAAATAAGTTGGGTCTTGCAAGTAGGATGACTGGGGGAAGGGAAAGGGAGAGATTAGTGTAACTTCTCCCACAAGAATAACTGGCGAGGCCCTTAACCCACTCTGGAAGCTCAAATGTGTGTGACAAATGCTTGTGAGTCATGAAAGGGCCACTTCACATCTCTGATACAAAGCAAGCACATAAACACACACTCTCCACTGCCAAAGACATTGAAGAAATAACTACAAAAGGTACAGCACATATAGAAAATGACAGAAATCTGCCTGGGAGTCAAGTTCAGAGTAGTCCATACTATGGCTAGACAACCACACTGCTGTATCCTCTTGCTCAGACTGCCATTGCATGGTACCACTTGAACAGTCTGAGCTGAAAGGAGTTTTGTGCTATACTGCTAATACTCATCAATAATCACCCAAGTCCTGACAACTTAAGTTCAAAGGTACACTTCTCAAACTGCACTGAAACCTGCTGTAGAGAGACAGATTACAATAGCAGCAGTCTCTCCAGATGCCTGTTTTATTCCCACACCTCTTCAAGCACCATGTTGCAACAGCTTAAAAAAAAATTTAAATCAAACACAACATCCATTTATAGATATCACCAGGAACACTGTCACAAAACTGTTCTTTCAGAAACTTGCAGTAATAGGCTACAAACTATTAGTGCACAAACAGGACTTAGAGCTACAACACCATGGTTAAATTCTAAACCACAATGACTACCTGCATGTGCTGTTCAATGCCAACAGTTCATTCCCAACAGCTGACCTGTCACTTTACAAGAACTATGAACCCCACCAACACGAGTACACCAAGGAAGGAAAAGAACCCTCTGCATTGAGATTTAAAGATGACTGAACAGAGATAATTTGAAAAAAACCCAAACAAACCAAAACCAACAAGAACAAAACTCCCACAAAACATTAATACCAACTCTCCAGGGTTAAAAGTATTGTTAAATAGAACCATACTGCAGGTACTATGTCAAACCACAACTAAACCAATATAACAGCAAATAACTAAAAAAAATATGCTGAAATTGGTGTTGACAACAACAGAAACACATATGTAACTCTTTGTAGAACACATGCACCAACCTCGCAGTGATATTCAAATATTGCACTTTCAGTAGTATTGGCCGATTCTTCTGTTTCAGCACAAGTTTCTAAGGATGAAGACTGCTATTATTAAGAGGAAAATTTGAAAAAAAAAAAAATTGAAAGAGAAAGAAAAAAGATAGCAAGAAAACTATCAAGCTAATAGAGGATGCACGTGCTGCTGCCCTGGGCAGTTTCAGTACAGCACTGGAGATAACAAAGACGACTAGCAGCGTTGGGACGTGCTCTTCTGAAGCTGTTGAGTAGGCACAAACTTCTTGTTTCAGATCAAGCCTTGTATCTTCAATGTAGGTTTCCTCTTCTTTGGTCTTGAATTGTTACAATGTGGTAGATTCTTTTCCCGATCTGAACTTGAAGCAGCAGTTTCAGGTGGTAAATTCTGTTCTGTTCCACTTCATACTATAGGTAGGGAAAAAAAACACAAACACCACCACACACTAAGTATTATTTCAGAAGAAATCACACATCAGTCTCATGTTTGATTCTATAAAGCACTGATTTACAGACATAGTTGATATCTTTTCCAATAAACTCTACCTCCAAGCCAGCAACAGGGTATTTCCAATTTTAAAAACTCTTTAGATGTGCTTAGGCATTTCAGGAAAGGTATCAGTTTGCACAGTTAAAGCATCAATTTTGTTTTGATGAAGAGCAGCACCCTTTAATGCAAGTCTCAGTCCTCCTATCAAAATAACTTCATATGGATGCAGTTTGATTAATTTAATTACTAAGTGCTTGCACAGTTACTAAGTGCAATTACTAAGTGCTACATGAAAGTAGCAATAGGGTATGTAGCAGGGGAAGAAGTAGAATCTCCTGGTAAACTTTGTTCCAAAAGTCAAGTCAGAAACCAGCAATACTGAAGCACCTATAGCTCTATAGAACAATAAACAAACTTCTCAATTCCATGTATACATGCTCTACACCTGCCTGTTCTACACAAATCATACTCACCCAGGCATAACATACACAAAAAGTCTGCAGAGACACTCTCCAGACCTACTAAAACAGTGTTTGAGAAGTGCTGATTACAGATAGATAATATTGGTGTAGATAACAGAGACACTGCTCTGCAATACTGAGTGGACAATAAAAGTTTTACAGTACAGTTTTCACGGGAAAGTGGTTTAGGCAAACTGAAACCTTACAGAAGCAACACTTTCACTCAGTAGCAGATACTGGAAAAAAGGTGGAAGAGATTTTTGTATACAGAAGCTGCCAGGAAGTAACACAGCTATGAAACTGTGGATGAACTGGCATGTCATGCAGTAACCTGTAAGTATGAAGCATCAAAGCATAACTCTTCAAGTAGTTCTGCAAGTCCCACAGCAAATGAGTAAAACTGTGGACAAAGCCCATTCCTTCACTGCAGCAGGAAAGTGAATTTCAGAAGTTACACTGAGCTTCAAATTGCCCTCAGTGAAGAGCCAACGTAAGCAACTGAAACGTGAATGCAGACTGTTAACTCAGTGGAAATGCTGACTGCGGTCAGCCATTACAAACAAGAACTCTAAACCCCAAAAGCACATGGTGGCTGTGTGCAAACTCATCACTCAGTTGTCACAAAAGTTTGTATTTCAGTGACCTCTCCTATGGATGATCTTCCTTTAGTCACCCCTCTGAAAAAAACCTTTGGCTGAAACAAGTTTTCTTGTCTGTCCATTAGATGTCTAAAAATGGCTCTGAACTGGATGAGGGCAGTGCAAATCAGTACCTGCTATGAGAAGGTTGCAGTGTAAGATTCAATTATATAAAAAATATAAATTAGAAGATGCAAAGCTATTGCAAAACCAACAGGATCACAAGGCTTCTCACATACCTGCATGTCAGATTTGGGTAATTGTTACTACAACCTCTTCTAGGAGAGTAGTATTTTTCAGACAGCATTTCAGATGCCAAATGAGCACCCCTCCAACAAAGCTCAGGAGGAATGGAGCAGGTATATTCTGTATCACACAGACACTTAGAATCTCCTTATTCATGTACTTATCTAATTAAGCTAATATTATTAGAGCTGAGATTTTACTGTGTTACGTTTCTCATTTGTCTGGGCATAGACTATTATCACATTTTCATAAAACAATCAAGCATCTTCTCTGCCCAAAGGTAACTACAGCTAGTTTTATCAGGTAACAGAGTAAGGTATCAGCTTTTCTCTTACAAGTGTGTTCAATTCAATAACAAGCCTGGTTTACTACACTGAAAATACCAAAACAAAAAGCAAAGCTGTCAAGCAAGACTAACTTGATGAGAAAAAAAAAATAAAATCTCGTGTATGTCTGTCTTGAATTCTTTACTTTACTTCAGTTACTATAAATACTCCTCCAAATGGTAAACACCCATAGCAGCTGCCCAGCCCCCAAGTCACACTGGATTCTGCATTTGTGTATTTACAGCTGAAAGGATTAATGCAAAGACAGGGAAGGAACTATATATGTCTTGTTCTTGAAGTCTTCCAGGTGTGGATTTTGCTACATGACAGTAAGTCACACAAAGCTGTTTACCAGTAGAAAACATCTATACAGCCTAACAGCAGCAACTGCCAGATTTAAAGTGTCTTGGATTTAAATTTTCCTCACAAAAAGAGGTGAGTGCAAGAACACACATTTTACTGGACTGGAATGTGTGCTTTTAACAACAGACAACTCTTAGATGACTATATGTGTAATAAAGATAAAACACGTAATAAATTCTTTTCGGTATGCACACACATGGCAGTTATTAGATACTTGAGGAAGCTATTTCCTGTCTTTTTAGATAAATATTGGACAGCAGTATTGAATACTAACTTTTGAGCACCACAACCAATGCATGACAGCTATGAGATCAGCTACCGAAGTCACTAGGTTAGAAAAGTCACTTTTACATCAAAAAATATATCTACAGGGAAAAACGAAAAGACAGCTTCCGAGTACATCTGCGAGGCATATACGGAGATAATCAGTGAGGGAATGAAAATAACTAAACAAAAAGCCCGTTTTTCTTTACGGACAGGCAGTTGGGGAACAGCCCTGTGCTTGTTATTAACGCAGACAACAAAAAATTGGACCCAGACCGAGAGAGTCGTCGCAGGCCTTCAGGAGGGGCCTAGGCCCGGCGAGTTCCGAGGCCCGGCGCGGCGCTCCCGACGGCCCTGTTCACTGCGCTGCAGCAAGATGGTGGCCGCGGAGCGGAGTGGCGGGCCCGGCCGAGGG
>VWYK01026344.1:1079-21469 GCA_013399775.1 Semnornis frantzii | reverse complement strand
ATGGCGAGCGCTGAGGCGAGCGGCGCCTCTCACCTCCGCCGCGGCCCCATGCTCGGCGGCGCGCGCCCGTCCCCGCTGCCGCGCGCGCGGACAGTCGCGAGCCCGCGGGACCGGGATGCCTCCCGCGCGCGCCCCCGCCGCTTCCGGCGCTCGAGTGGCACGCGGTGGGCAGGAGCCCCCTAGCGGCGCCAAGGCGTCACCGCCTCCTGCGCTCGGTGGCGTAACGCAGGCAGCCACAGCGGGGGAATGCCCTCGGCGCCGAGCGCTGCCCGCGTCCCGCAGCTCCCAGCGGCAGGGATGCTGCTGCTCGCCGAAGGAACGGCTCCCAGCGCTCCACGACGCGGCCGGGCCGGGCCGTCCCGTCCCGTCCCGAGGAGGACGCCTCGATGAGAGGCTGTTTCAGAGCGAAGCTGTCGTGTCCTGCGCTCTGTTTGCAGGAGGGCGCATACCCTTGACCCGAGGCGGCCTGGTTATCTTTTTAAATACTCCCTTAAACAGTCTGTGATAAATTCCAGCCTAAGATCTGTTGAGCTGTCATCTTATCTAATATTCTTGTTTGTCCCTTTTAACAGTAAACATCCTCTACTCGAGTTAAAATAACAAGCTTTGCAATGCTGACTTGCTTCTTTGATACTTATTTGCTAACTAAAGGCTACTGTTAAGTGGTGTCCTTGATGCTTTGGTTAACTTTGTGCCACAAAGCTTTTTTATTCTGTATTACTGACTTTATTAATAATGTTTTAAACAATAATGTTTTAACAGGACCACATTTGACTTGTGGCCTCTTTCAAGTTTAAATCCCAATTCATGTAAGAAAAATCTTGAATGCTTGATCAGACAACTTTCCTTATGAGCCCAGAGATAATCAAGCCTGAATAAAATAATTTTTTATAAGCAACAATACCAAAGCATTCCTACAGTCCAAAAGAGAACACAACAAGCAGCTGCATTTGGATTATTTAATCAGAATTAATTAGTAAACTACGAGATACATTTTGCAAAACTGGAAAATGATGCTGCTTTACAGCAGCTTGTGTGGAACTAAGGGTCTGGACCATGCTCAGAGCATGTTTTACCTTCAGTAGTTTTCTTCTGACTTGAAAATACTAAAGATGTGAATAGAATTAAATTTTTTTTTTTCATAATACTTGATGCATTAACACCTAAAAAACTGACAAAAGTTACTGTTTATCATTCTGACTATGGACTGGAATTGCATTATGGAAAGTTGTCAAAAGGTTGCCCTGCACTAAGGTAGGCATGGCATCTTCAAGTTGTAGCAACACTCGTTTCCCCTCTTGCACTGCCCGTTGCCCACCATTATATCCTCAAACAACCCCACCAGTGCAGTTCAGCAGCTCCAGTGCTTCTCTTTGCTTGCACATCCAGCTCTGTGGCTGCTCTAAAAGCCCCTGCCAGTACATCTGCTTTTGCAGGGCTGCCACACAGGACTAAGCCTGATACAGAATATTATGTCTAGCAGTTCAATATCTTTCCATTTTTCACCTTATTCAGTGTAAGGAAGTTGTGTGAAATCAAACATGCCACCTCCAAAGTTCCAATTAGTTCAGCTGTACAGCAGGGAGGCACTCAGCTGTTTAGAAGTGCAGCACTGGAGCTTCCACATCTACTAGGAGTCACCTAAAGGAGCAACCTGTTTGTGCAATGCAAAGGGTCCCTACACCTCAGCAAAAGCTGCACTCAATTGCAGATCTGAATCTTTGGCCTGTTCTCTTCCTTGCATTTATACTTAACATTCAAGACTTTTCCCTGGCTTCAAAGATGACATCCTGGCCTTCCGATCTAAGTAGAGAGAAAGAAGGGAGATGAGGGCCAGCACTGCTGTATCAGACTTTCATTCCAGGATCAGTGCAGTCCCTCTGTGTGCTTCTGGCTGCTGAAATAAAATTGCACAATAAGAAGTGAGTCTACAACATTGCCACTGCACAGCACCCAGTCTCGTGTTCTCACTCTAGGATGTGGCTCAGTCCTTCTCCAGTAGATCTTCTGACACAGAATCATTTGTTCAACTTCCAAAGGACAGCAGAATAAGCTAGTGTGGCGCCAGGACATGGATCACATCCCAGGAGGACAAAGCTCCTTGATTTAAATGCTGGGAATGCTTGTCACCAAAACTTCTAGCATGCAGCAAGAGAGCTTAAACAAATCATCAGATGAGCATTTTCTGAGTAGTGGTGTCTTATAATTCCTTTGGCTTATCACATCAACTCTGTATAAACTAACGAGAATGTATAAATTTGGCCTCTCAAACTTTTTAGTGTTTAACTTCAGTTCAATTAAACACTTATGCATGTGTACAAAGTGAAAAATGAGGTTACAAGAGGTTAATGCTTTAATGCTTTTAATAACTCTTAACCACATGGCTGTATTCTGTCAAACAGAACGTGGATTTGTTCTAGCAGAAGTATACACTAGATAGAAGCATATGAGGCTCTCCAGAACAGCAAAGCTGCTACAGAACCAAAACCATTTCTAGGCCATCTTTGGAAAATCATAGATAGTATTTCTTTGATGGAATAAATCCATAGTACCTCTGAGTATAGCTGAGGAGACTGTTGCTCACAGTAGGGAGATCATAAATCTAAACAGACCAAAAGTACAGAAAAAGTACTTGAAGAGACAGGTAACAGACAGAGGAGAGGACCTTGAGCACAACATAGTGTTGGTATACCTGAGACAAATTCAGGTATCAGTACTAAGGATGTTAAAGCAATGTGCACCAGACAGCACCTGTATCTAGAGACTGGAAATGATGGATTATAATACACAGAGAACTGACTGGTAGAAAATGGCAACATCTGTGGCAGACTCCACCACTTTTTGATTGCTGGCTTTCAAATTTAAGTGATGATGTTAGCACAGTCACAAAAGTTAGCTACTGTCACAAATTCACTGGCATTGCCCTCGACAAAATGTGCAGCAGACTCACAGAGCAGGCAGGAGGCCAAGTGAATCCACTTTTTCCACTTCCTAGCCTATATTTCCGTGTGGATTACTGTTGCATAAAACAGAGCCATTCTGTGACAAAAGTTATTACCAAGGAACTCCATTTTATTGTTCATCTTAATTATCCTGCTTTGATAAATCTTGACGAGTCACCCATTGCACTGCAGCATTCTCATTTATGAGTCTAATATTCTTTTTACTATTAAAACAAATGTCCTGAAGATGGAATCCAGGCTGGAGAAAACCAGGAAACATTATCATTGATAAATGGATATATTTAGCTATTTAAGTCTCTCAGCAGCAAGACTCCACTGCTGATAAAATGCTGACCAAGGGATTCCACAATAATTATTTTTTGAATGCTTAATACAGTGTCAAAACATTTTCCTTTATGGGAATCAGGTCTAGGACTTGGCTCCTCTTTGCTGTACCTACAAAGAAGTACAGGCATTCAAGTCTCAATGTTTAAAATTACAAGTGTTCTCTAAGAACTATCCATTCTGAGGTCATTGCAGGAGCTTGTAATTGAGTTCTGGTTGGTACCTCTGCTTTCCCCATGCTGTCCTTTACCTGATATTGATGTGTTTTAGCATTTTCTTGAAAAGTTTTGATCTCCATGCCAAGGGGAAATGCATACATTTGGCACAGGGCATTGAAAGGTGAGGATGCAGGGAAACCCATAGATTGTGTTAGTGCTGAATGGATGGGCTTATCAGTACCTGTTCTGCCTTAAGGTGGTGGGACTGCCCTGAATGCCAAGCTTAAGAAAATGCACAGAAGAAACAGGAACATAATCTCAAAGCAGCCTACAAAATGTTCCTGCTTCTGTGCATTCTCTTAAGCTTGGCATGCAGGGCAGTAGAAGTATTGCAGTGAATCTTCAGCTCTTCAGGCTGGCTGGAGCCCCATCCAACAGAGGCCATCCAAAAAGACAGTCCCTGACCTACTACACTCACATTCTTATATTTCTAGGGAACCACACAAAGTTCTCTCTCCCCTGCAGGCAAAATAGGCAAATACTGAATATAAACCAAGCATGTTTCTTAGATTTTAGGTGTATTAGATTCCAGGTTAATTACATTTTATGTGAATAATAACTCAGACCAAAGCAAGTCATCTTTGCCAGACAATCCCATGCCTCTTCTTTGCAATCCTCCTCATAACCGATGCTTATATACAGTTTAGTCCTGCTGCCACCCAAGCTTCCTTTCCCTGTCCTCAAGATTTGCATCCAAACTGTTGGTGAATGGGCTGAATACCACAAGGGACAATCTCCTACTCCTGCAGCTTCTGGACCCGAGAGTATCTTGGAACATGTGATCCAACCATCAAAACCACCTCCTACAACATCCCATTCAAAATAAATCTGTTGAGAGTTAGGAGTGCAAGATGACACCCATGAGTCATGAGGCTTTGCCATTTCTGCCCCAGAGCTTGGGTTCATCCATGTCATGTGGAAATTCCAAACAAATCCTTTGGCATTAATTTTTTTGCTAGTGTATTTTATGTCTCTAAGACTTTTTTCCCCTCCAAAACTGAAACAGGTAAAGATTAAATCAGATCATTTTAATACATAAGCTGTACTTCAAAGTAGAGAAGTAGATTTAGACTGGATATTAGGAACAAGTTCTTTACCATGAGGGTAGTGGAACACTGCAACAGGTTACCCAGGGAGGTAGTTGAGACCCCATCTCTGGAGATATTCAAGGTCAGGCTCAACAGGGCTCTCTGGGCAGCCTGATCTCGTTGAGGATGTCCCTGCTTACTGCAGCGGGGGTTGAACTGGATGACTTTTGGAGGTCCCTTCCAATCCAGACTGTTCTGTGGTGCTTTAATATTGTTCAAAATATTTTACTAACAGGGGAGGCTCAATCCTATAATGAACTGATCTGTATTTCAACCTTTAACTCACATATAACAACAATTACTGTAATCAGCAATTAGTTTTCCAAAGGCTCCTGATTGTTTAGTATTTGACTCTTGCTTTCATCGTTTAGTGATTTATAGTAATGAGCTGGAACATCAGTACTGAAATAGCCAAAATAGTTGTCCAGGCATCATTGCCTCCATGTGACAGACCTCAGATGTTTTTATGCAAACTTAGCCAAAAGCAATAGGCAATGCCATGGCTTCTGTTTCATTTTGACTGAAAAACAACAACAAAGTGACCGTAATGGCTTGCAGTCAGAGTCTCAGTAGCTTTTGAAGGACTGCTGCTTTGCTGAGATTCTGCCCTCTGTTTAAGTTTTGTTTGACAAATGCTTTATAAATGAGCAGAAGAGGTGGTTTATGTTTCATTAATGAGGCTGATAGTGGTTAATTACTGAAGTTACATAAACAATCCAATACCAGATCAAGCTAAACGGGTCAGTTATGAAGAGAAGATCCAGCTGGAGTAGATATGATTTCCTTTTAACTATTCAGATACCAAACCAGTCACAGAGATGACACCAAACAAGTTAGTAGATTCTGTAGTTCAAATAAACAAAGAATTCTTAGCTTGAAAAATTCATCCTCTCAAAAGATAGGAGTCTAGGGAAGCTCTTTCGTGATCTGCACTGTTAGCATTCATCAAATTCTCAGCCCTAACAGCACAAATGCAGCCACACTAGGTAGATCAGATTGCACAGAAGCTCACAGTTTACACTGGTGATGGCAATGAGGCTGCAAAAGCAGCACAAGGCAAGGTCAGGCAGGTGTCATCAGATCTGATTATTTTTTATGGAAAGCATGTGTGTCCCTCATTCTCCACTCCCGTGGCACTTTCAGATTTTGGCCTGTAACATGAACTTGTTCAGATATTTTCAGGCTGTATCTATCAGTAACATTTTGTTTACTCTCCCCTAGTAAAGCTTGCTTGAATTATGATTGTTTTCCTCTGCCCATTGAAATGGCACTAGGTGTGGTACTGATCACAGGCTTTGCCAGTTTTCTACAATTTGACATTATGTAAGTAAAATCAACACAAAATAGAGTTGGAAGAGACCTCAAGAGCCCTTCCTCCTCCTTTAGAGATTAAATTAACTCAGAAAACAATTCTTAAGTTTCAGCAAGTTGCCCAAACTGATCTTCCAAACATGCAGTGATGAAGATTATACAGGCAACTTATTCCAATGCTATTTTTACCACCATAATTGCTTTCTCTAGTACCTAATTTAAGTCTTCCTTACTATTAAATAAGCTTCTTGTTTCCTGGTTTTTTACAAGCATGGAAAGCAATTTCTTTTCCTCTTCTTTTGCAGTTCTTTACATGACTCAAGTGAGCTCTCAGGTCTCCTATTTTTATTATCACACTAAGCTCTGAATAGGTGATCTGTTAAAGTAATCTAAATATAAGTATTTAAGGTGGATCAGTCACCTAGTCTGAATCACTGCATGACTATGCAAAACAGTTTCATTTCCACAGATAAAAGGATAGTGTGTGGGTTGGAGTGCATGACCATGAGCTAATACTTCATGTGGCACTGCAGTTAATTCCTGCTACTTCTATGGTTTAGGTTTAAGTGTATACATGTGTGTGTGTGTTTGCTCTGAATCCACTGAGGTTTGTAATGCTGGACAGAAAGGTGATTAGACACCTTCCAAACACCTGTGCTTCAGACTTCAGTTTCCTGAAGTCAATAGGCTTTAAATAGCCACATCTCATAGGTACATTTGAAGACCTTGCCAGTAAAGGTACCAGAAAAATAGTCTGTAATATTTAAAAGCTAAAGGCAGTACTTCACAAAACTGTTTCTTTTTTCAGCTTTCATGGGAAAGGCTGAAAAGCTAAGAGGAAGAAGCCAGTGGTATATGTGAAAGAGATACTGCTGTGAACAATATCTTAGCTCTGACAATTCTAAATTCTTAATTTCTGCCACTGAAGTTTTGATGACTGCTAGGTAAGACTACTTTTAATGAAAAATACCAACAAATGCTGATCATAAATAAACTTACAAGATCAATACCTTTGTCGCTACTACATAACCTATGCGCTGCAGCCCTCTGTCACCAACTGTTACCAATGCAGAGCATTTCAAAGGTCAAAATCCCCCAGAAGATGCTCAAATTATACCTGTGAGTCAATCTTTTTTGTTTTTCAAAGCCAGAGTTCACTGTTCCACCTTCAGAGACCAACAGATTCTGAAATGGAGTGTCAGACTACATGGAAATAAGTAGCAAGCTCCCCCGTGGAGCCTATGGAATACAACTGTGACTCTCATTTGAGGGGTAACAGCAGTTTGCTGCATATTGTGCCACAGATCAAGGACAAGGGGCAAGTCTGATGCCATGATGCCTAACAAAAAATGCCCTATCCAAAAGATCACACCTTGTACCTAGGAAATGCTGAAACCCTCAAACTGTAAGGATGAGTTTAGTAGAAGTTATTAGCAAGGGGAACAGTTGCATTTGTAGAAATGAAATTTGGCAAACTGAGCAGCATAGAAAGGTGCAAAGAATCACTGTGTGCTATGGGGGCACATGTGTCATGATGAGGGAGAACAATGTAAGTGTCCTGTGTTTGGAGTATTGCCAAGTTCAACTGCCAACCATATCCTGGGTTGCATTGAAGACATGTGACCAGCAGGTCAAGGGAGGTGGTTCTCCTCCTCTTCTCTGCTGATACCCCACCTGGAGCACTGCATCCAGTTCTGGAGCCGCCAGCACAAAAAGGACATCAAACTGTTGAAGAGGGTCCAGAGGAGGCCACAAAGATCATCAGAGGGCTGGAGCACCTGGGACAGGCTGGAGCATGGGGACAGGCTGGAGCATGGGGACAGGCTGAGGGAGTTGGGACTGTTCAGCCTGGAGAAGGCTCTATGGAGACCTTACGGCAGCCTTCCAGTACCTGAAGGGGGCTACAAGAGAGGTGGGGAGGGACTTTTGACCAGGGTTTGTAGTGATGGGACAAGGGACAATGGTTTGAAACTGAAGCAGGAGAGATTTACATTGGGCATTAGGAAGAAGTTCTTTACTGTGAGGGTGGTGAGACACTGGAACAGGCTGCCCAGAGAGGTTGTGGATGCCTTGTCCCTGGAAGTGTTTAAGACTAGCTTGGATGAGGCCTTGAGCAACCTGGTCTAGTAGGAGGTGTCCCTGCCTACAGCAGGGGGCTTGGAACTAGGTGATCTTTAAGGTCCCTTCCAACCCAACCCATTCCATGATGAATTATTGCATCATGTAGGTATCTCCAAATAATGCTACTGCACAATTTTCCCTGCTCCGGAAATGAGTATTTTCCATTAGCAATCAAACATGTCAGTGGTAAACAAGCAAAAAGAGAAGAATTTCAAATTGTACCAAGAAAGCAGAATATTTAGTAATTGGACAGGGAGAACTCTGGGAAACAGTGACGTGAGGGTCCCCATGGCCTCTGTCCCTGATGACCCAGTTATTATTTGATTTATGTGGACTTGCAGCTGCCCTTGCTTCGACCCCAGAAAAGGCTGTGTGGGAAGTTTGTGTCTCAGAGCCATAGCATTGCTCTGCAGAGTGTCTGGAGCCTTGTGTATGCACAGAAACTGATAAATAGGGAAAAGACCCAGTTTGCTCCAGCTGGATTCAGAGCTAGGATCAGTGCTGCAGCCCAGCGGACTCAGCTCTGGAAGCAAGAAACCCTCTGGAACTACTGTAAGTATTCCACTTGCTTTTCTGAATGCTCTGGAATTATAAAGTCTTGTTCTAGCCAGAGATCAATTTGCCATGTGAAAATACTGCAGGCATTGCACTTTTTTCTTCCTTTATTTTTCTTTTTAAGTGACTAAATGAAAATAGAAAATACACACTTTCAACTTTGCAATCCTGGCAAGCATTTTTTCTATCAGTACTTCACTTGACAGAGAGAGTGAAATAAGATGCCTTTCAAATTCAATTATTTGTTTCTTCTCCCCAAAGAACCTGGAAAGCTCTTAAGTTTCATACAACCTCTAAACTCTTATTTTTCAATGTATAATAATTATAGCTTTGAAATAATTATTTATGGGGTAACAATTCCAAAGGAAGGCTTCAAGATAATTGCACTGCAATCCATTAGTGAAATAAGGCAATTCCTGTTCTGGTTGTTATGTGACAAGGTAGGAATACCTTTAATGAGAAGTGGGATTTCTTCAAAGCTTCTTGGGGAGCTTCTTGGCACAGTAAAACTGGGAGGAAAAGATAAAACCTTAGCATGTAAGCTGCGGATAGGATCTTACAACTTCCCTGCAAAACCATTCTTTAATTACAGCAATTAGTGATTGCTGAATTGCTTGAGTGAAACTGAGTATCACACACAGTTGCCACTAATTGTGACAAGTTAAATTATTTGCACTTTTTGGTTAGTTTCATGAATTATAAAGTTCAGCTATGCTTTCCAGAAGCAAAATAAGTACAGCCATTAACAGTGAGACTGAAATGTGCTGTCTAGTCCCACTGCATCATGAACATGCTACAAGGTGTGTTAAGTAAACGTTGAAGATTTTCAGTTTGAGTTCCTAAAATCCCCTGTAAACAAGAAATTTCCCTGTGACTCAATTGTCAAAATATTTACAATAGCAGTTCAAGTACTGTCAATACTTACCTTGTAGAGAGCTCCCTGGAGCCTCTTCTACAAGAAGTACGTTTTGCATTTAATTAATTTGATAATATACACTGATTATATGTTAGTATATCATATTTTATAGCAATAAAAATGGGAAAATCTTCTTTCACCTTAAATAAGTAGACAGTCTGAACAGGTACATTCTGTTAAGTGACTGCTTTGTGTACTTTACTTCTACCAATTAACATTTTGAGAGTTTTTTTACTTTCATTTCTGATAAACTGAAGTCTTTCAGTCAGGACTATCAACCAACTATTGCTGAATTTCTGTATTAGATGGATAAGCAGCTGATTAAATCAACAAACATTCCAGCTTATATTGAATGCTGTTAGTTCAGGAGGCAGAACAGAGCTGTATTTTGAGTACACTGGAAAGAGCAAAATGGGCACAAAACATTTTGGGTTGGGAATAGCATGACTGTAACTGCCCCAAACAGCCAAAGCTCTCATTCCAACCTTACTTCAACTTTGTCCAAGTTATTATGCTTTGAAAATTCCCATTGGATGTGCATGTTGCATTTTGTCATGGCCTTCACAATTTCACAGGTGTAGCTAAGTTCTGTGTGCCTGTAGAATTTACTTGCCTTCATAGCAAGGCGTAAATGAATGTATGTGTGTGCTGAAGAAGTGTCCTTTCACATCTTGGTTCACTGCTGTGAAGTGCTGAGAGATTAGGGATGGCTGCTGAACTTTTGAGAGACCATTGTATCATGCATCAGGAAATTTCAGTGACTCCTGAAGTTTGGAGCAGGCTTCCCTGCTGCTGACTGACTACATAGTGTGAGGCAAAGGTTGTAACACATAGCTACGACAGTCATTCTGCTCCTAGTTCTCTCTTTACATATTTTAGTCTTTAGATATCTTATTTTTAAAAGTTCAATACTGTTTTGTACAATAAGAACAAGCTTGTTAATGCTAAATTCTCATGTGTCAGCAATGAAAATTAAAATTCATGCATAGACATGACCAAGACAGTATAGCATTCCTCATTGACTGGATTTACTATTAATACTTCTATAACATTCTCTTAATTAAAGAGTTTTAATTAAAGAGTTTGAGTTTAAAGTCTTATTCTAAGCTGGGAATCCTGTGGTTGCAATTGATAACTTTTATTAGCCATAAAAAAGAGTAAGAAGGACTAAATCCTCAAATCTGTTCTCAGACAATACCTAAGCTGAGGAAACTGCCTAAGTCTGCTTCCAGGATTTGGAATGTTTAATCAACACTACACTTGGTAATATGTACTTCATGCTCCCAGTATAATATTTTTATGAGATTGGATCAGTGTAATTTTATTTTAGCTTTTGTGAATTACTTCTATTTAAAGAAATGACTGGAATTCAGAAACACACTTCTTCAGCAAATACACATTTGGGGGAAAAATGCAGACTTTGCCCAGGCCAAATTGATCTAACTGATAAGGACCTCATGATTCAGTGAGTCATTTCTCTCTCAAACAAATATTTACTAGGAGAGATAACAAAAAAAATTAGCATTCCAGCCCCACTGCATCTTTTCACCTTCTGCTGACAAGAAGAAGAGAAAGCATTCAGTTCCAAGATATGCCCAGTTTGGGGGGAAGGGAAGTGTGTCTCTCCAGCCATGACTTCAGTTCAGATTCCCTAAATTAGATATTAATTTTCTCAGCTGTAGCTAGGTCTAGGTAATGCACAAAACCCAACGAGTGACTCTTTCAAGGAAGATCTTTNACTTTTCAGAATTTTTAGAATACATTCTCAGAACCTCCCTATAAAGTCAAACTACTGAAAAATAAGAAGAGCTTTGAACACAAAGCACAACAACTAACCTGCGCCGACTGCATCACTGTGAGCTCTTAGTGTACTTTGCTATGGTGAACATCAAAGCAGTCACCCAGGAGCCTGGGCTCCTTCAGTGATCACATGACAACAAAAAGCTCTCTAGAGGGCAATGCATCCTATATGAGATTGACTTCTTTGGTCTTCACAGGAAACTTTGCACTCTTAAAGGAATACAGGCTCTTAAAATTGGAGCCTAATGTAAATTAGGCAGTGCTTCAGTGAGGCAGAGCTGACTTACTGCATAAGTGTTTAGATGGGGGAGAGAGATATCCTATGCTGGCCTTTGCAAGCTACTTTCCTGTATTTACTTACTTCAAATTTGTGTAAAACATCAATGAAGCAAATTCAGTCAAAGTTCATCTTTGTGTAGAAACAGAGCATCCAGCACTTCCACATTAGGGGAAATGTCCTAACTCCTTGTGGGAGCAAGTGCTCTTTTTCTATACAGTGAAGCTCCTTTTCATCTCTTCCTGAACTAGAGAATTACTTTGATTGCCCCACATCTGTGTAAAATTTGGAGCAAGCTAGCCCTAA
Source organism: Semnornis frantzii (assembly GCA_013399775.1). Taxonomy (NCBI): domain Eukaryota; kingdom Metazoa; phylum Chordata; class Aves; order Piciformes; family Ramphastidae; genus Semnornis; species Semnornis frantzii. The sequence goes on along the minus strand of VWYK01026344.1, from coordinate 9,590 downwards.
ATAGAACTTGGGAGTTTAGGAATAGACTCTATGCCAAATTGGTAGTATTAGAGCAATCAAACATATTGCAACCTTACTGAAAGCATTATTCCACTTTGCACATACCTCTGATTTTCTTATCATCTGCAAACTCTGCCATATTCTGGAGATGACTGCTTTTATCTCTGTAGTTAAACCAACCCACTGATACTTTCTCATGTGATGTTTCTCTTTTTCGTTTCTCTAGGTTGCCTTCTAAAAAGTCACTCACACAGCAAAGAGAACACAACAGTGCAGCTGGGAGCAGAACATGGCTAACACATTTATCACTGTCCCTGATGGGTATTGTCTTCCTGAGCCCATACAGTACTATGGTGAGTAAAGCAAAATCTCATATTGTGAAAAAGCAGTATAGTAGAACAGAGAGCTATGAGAATCCCCATCATTTTCTTCATTTTGGTTTATCTTTATAAGCACCCATGCAACACTGCCCAAAGTGTGACCAGGCCATTTTTACTCCATCTAAGATTCTACTTCAAAACCTATCAGGTAGCTTATTTAGAAAGAATACATCAGAAAATGTGTTCCTCTAATATTTATGATTTTTAGTCTACAAAAGAGTGTAAAACTTTCAAGTAGCTGATGTTGAGATTCTCTTCAGGTTTTTACTTAATTTAAAATTTCTTCTATACATAGATGTTCTACCAGAGCACATCAACTATCAGCTGCAAGACACTGACTTTCAGACTGCACCTTACTGCCAATACTCTGCAGTTCAGATCCCTCCTCCAATACTACAGCCACAACCTCCTCATTCCCAGTACAGCACATATGGGCTGGACTCTCAGTACAGCGACGGGCAGACTATCAGCAGCAGCTGTGAACTGAGCAAACCCCCTTTCATGGCTCCCCACATTGATGATGGCGGATACCAAGGATTAAAACGGCCACGGTTAAGCCACTCTTCTTTGAGACTGAGGGGGCAGGAGGAGCTGTGTGTTGTGTGTGGTGACAAAGCCTCAGGCTATCACTACAATGCACTGACCTGTGAAGGCTGCAAAGGTAAGAGGAGAAGCTGAGCTGCATCTTTCTTACCCAGGACCGTGGCTCCACAGTGCTCAACTTAATGCCTGAATATCTATGATTTAAGCAAACAGATTTAATCACTTTTAAGCTGACATTTCTATAGAGGATTTTAATTTATCAAAGAAAACCTTATCCAGACTCATATTTTATAATGTTTTTTGAAGAAATGTTTTGACAGTGTCTATTTAATAGAAGCACTTAATGTATCTCATTTTTGCAATGATTATTCACAGGAACAGTGTCTGTTTCAGCAGGTGCTGATTTTCCCATGACAATTCTTTCTAGATTTATTTCAGCATTATTAGGTTTACTTACTAATAAAATTAAATAAACCCAAGTAATAATTAATTGCTGCTTACATTTTAACTTGCAATATGGGAGCTGTCTTGATTAGGCAAGGAAAACAGTGATCAATATTAGTCAGGAAGATGTAACTGTTGTGAAAAACAACATTTAAAATGAAGGTGATGTGTACATTGTTAAAAAAATCCAAACACACGACAACTACCACAAACCTCAAATAGTTTAATTCTTTAAGCTATTAAAAGAAAAATCTCCCTAAATTCCTTCTCTGTAGGCTTCTTTCGACGTAGCATAACCAAAAATGCAGTGTATGAGTGCAAGAACGGAGGCCACTGTGAGATGGACATGTACATGCGGAGGAAGTGTCAGGAATGTCGCCTGAAGAAGTGCAAAGCTGTGGGAATGCTTGCAGAATGTAAGTGCCCCTTCCATGCTGGCTACTCCACCTTTTCCAAAGCCAGTCCCTTCTCCTTGTTAAGCTCAGTGGTATTGGTCTAAACTTAGCTGTAAGAATATTTAATTGCGCGCTTACTTTGCATACTCTGCATTTGCTTTAACATTACCTTTGCTGTTTCATGAAATCTGTTTTCATTTCAACCCACGAGTTTCCCCTTTTTTTCCCCATCCTCCTTCCCAACTGGGAAGGGATCATTGGGTGATAGAACAGTTGCTATAGTTTAGCCCCAGATAAGTCTGTAGGACTTGTAGCTGCTTCACCGCAAAGCCCACCAATGCTTGGAACTACCTGGACTAGAGGACTGCTATTCAAAGGCATTACAAGAGAGAAAAAGAAACTACTGAGAAGAGAGAGCAAAATATCCTGAACCTTGACAGGATGGTAGTAAGCATATCAGATATGCTTTGGGTTTGAAAAAAATGATTGATTGCACAACATTGTTATGAGAATAGGTTGAGGGAGCTGGGGCTGTTCAGCCTAAAGACTCCAGGAGGACCTTAGAGCTGCCAGCCAATGCCTGAAGGGACCCTGCAGTGAGGCTGGAGAGGGACTTTTCATAAGGGAGAACCTAGCAATAGGACAAGGGGGAATGGTTTTAAGTTGAAGGAGAGTAGGTTAATAAGTTCTTCAGTTTGAGGGTGGTGAGAATCTGGAAAAGGCTGCCCAGGGAGGTTGTGGATGCCTCCTCTCTGGGGGCCTTCAAGGTCAGGTTGCGTAAGGCCTTGATCAGACAGATCTAGTTGAGAGATGTCCCTGCCCACGTGAGGAGGTTGGAGCAGATGATCTTTAAGGTCCCTTCCAACCTGAGCCATTCTGTGATTCTATGATTCATGGAAAATTCTCAGAGTTGTGTGTCATAGAGCCACAAGTAGAACAACCCAAAAAGACTGCAAACACTCAGGTCTTTGGTGGATACTGAAACTTCTCTAATAACACATTGCCGTATTTTGCAGTAAGCATAGTTCCTCATATGTTATGGCTCCTGTGATGCGAGATTTGTGTTATATAAAACAACAGAAGTGTTTATTTACAATTGTATATATGTGAAAATATATTGATAAACACCGCCATGCTTTGCAGGTTTGCTGACTGAAGTCCAGTGCAAGTCAAAGCGACTGAGGAAGAATTTCAAACAGAAGAGCAATTTTCTTTGCAACATAAAACTGGAAGATGAGGGACTGAACAGTAAGCATGTATCATCTACAACAAGATCTGCAAAAGTGGGATATTGTTTCTGTTTAAAATATTTCTTCTTTTGTTTTTTTGGTTTTTTGCTTTTTTTTTCTTTCTGCTCCAAGTCATTGTCACTTGACTGGTTTATTTTTCTAACAGATCTTAGAGAAGATGGAGCTCACTCCAGGGGAACATCAGCTTCTTGACCACATAGTGGCAGCACACCAAAAATACACAATTCCCCTTGAGGAAGCAAAGAAGTTTGTATGTATACAGAATGATCAGCCTGCACTGATAAGTTACTATTACCCTAAGCACTGTACCTTGGTTATGTCAGATGTCTAAATGCTTTTTCATGCAGCTACAAGAAACTGCAAGTCCTGAGGAAAGTTTTCTCCGTCTCTCTGAGACAGCAGTTGTCCATGTACAAGTGCTAGTGGATTTCACAAAAAGGCTTCCAGGTAAGTTTCTTCCTTTGGGAAAAAAGAATCAATAAAACTTATTTGCTCTTGAATTCAAAGTGCAAAAGAGTTTGTTTAAAGATGAAAAGAGTCTTTTAAAAGATCATATGAATAATATCCAGAGTCACTAAGCAGTGAAGCAAATATAAAGTATTAAGATGTGATAACCAAAAATTCCTTCCTAATATTTTTAAGTCTTGCCTAGACCCAACATTTTTACTTGTATCTTCCTGGGAATCTTACAATAATAGACACTGACAACTGCACTTTTGTTTGGTCTAACCTCCAAACTAGCAAGAAAGATCCCAACTTTTATTAACTATGGCTTCTCCTTTCCAGTGAAGGCATTTGTTAGAAATAATTTTATCCATTCACGTTAGGGGGCTTAAAAGCAGCCACGGCCTTCCTCAACTCTTGCCATGTATCTTTTCCCTGCAGGATTTGAAAGTTTAGCTAGTGAAGATCAGATAGCACTGCTGAAAGGGTCAACAGTCGAGGCAATGTTTTTGCGCTCTGCCCAAATATACAACCAAAGAATTCGTGAATGCCAGCCATCAACAAGTGAAAGTAAGTTTGCTTTACAACCTTTCTGCTAACCTGAGTAGGAGGCTCTTTTGGAACAAATTCCATGCACTTTAATTCGCTTAACCTCAAATACTTGCCTATTCAATCACAGTGGTACTTAGAATACTTCTGGTAGTGCCTGGACTTCTGTAGGCCATTTTTTCAAATACTATATATAAAAAGAATAACCTGCCTGCCCTCGAAATTAATTGGATCTCTGTTTTCTTTCCATTACTTCCAAAGAGCCAAGTTTTTCAGTGTTTGCACAAATTGTGAGGTAGAAGGATCCTATTAGCTATATTAATATGTTGAGAAGAGAAGGTTTTGAGTAGCCTTCCAGTATCTGAAGGGGGCCTACAGGAAGGCTGGGGAGGGACTATTGACAAGGGGCAATGGGTTTGAAGTGGCAGAGGGGAGATTGAAACTGGATGTTAAGTTCTTTACAGTGAGGGTGGTGAGAAATTGGCACAGGCTGCCCAGGGAGGTTGTGGCTGCTCCCTTCCTGGAGGTGGTCAGGACCAGGTTGGAGGAGGCCTTGAGTGACCTGTGCTAGTAGGAGGTGTCCCTGCCTATGGCAGGGGGTTGGAACTAGATGATCTTTGTGGGGGGGCTCTTCCAATCTTACCATTCTAAGATTCTATGATATGTTAAGACATTTCCATAATTATGTCACCAACCAAAGAGGTGATAGATGCCAAAAAGAACACATTTTTCCTATGCATAGATCTGGAAAAAAAAAAGATAAATTGCATATCTGCAAAGCAGATGCAGACAAATATTTTTAAGTCACATTCAGCTTGGCTGGGAACTGTCATTTGCCTTGTTTCAGGTCACATCAGACTTTCTGATCATGGGACATGTTGCCACGTTCAAAACCTTGACAAAAACATTTATGCCATGGAAATGTCTCACAACGAAGACAGTCCAACTTCCACTACTACCACAGGTAATGGAGGCCTCAGAATCAGAATACGTGGGTCGGCTTTTGAACAGGCTTTACAAGGCTGTGGTCAGGCCCAGGGGCTTGCAGAACCGTGAAGAGGGCGATGCAGAGGGGCATGGTTTAGCAGTGGCCTCTCAGTGCTGGGTTAATGGTTGGACTCAATCACAAAGATGTAACCAAAACGATTTGATGACTCTATGAAGTAACATGATTATTTCATTTCATTTTTAAGGCATAACCGAGGAGTTTATTACCGCACTGTTTTACTTCTACAGAAGCATGGGGGAACTCAAAGTGACAGAGACCGAATATGCCCTCCTCGTAGCAACAACTGTGTTTTTTTCAGGTAAAATGAGAGCTGACTTGCACTTACCCGCACTTGCCCCAGGTACTGACCGTCTCCTCTCACCGCGCCCTCGGCTACGGCAGCGCCCGGCGGTCCCTTCCGCAACCCTTCGGGCTCCCGCCTGCTCCCGTTCTCCGCGCTCCCGCTCGCTCACCCCGCTAACACGCCGCTAACCCTCCGCTCTCCCACAGATCGCCCGCTCCTGCGGAATAAACGGCACGTAGAGGAGCTGCAAGAGCCGCTCCTGGGCATCCTGTACAAGTACTCCAAGATCCACCATCCCGAAGACCCCCAGCATTTCGCCCGCCTCATCGGGCGCCTGACGGAGCTGCGCACCCTCAACCACAGCCACGCGGAGGTGCTGGTGACGTGGAGGACGAAGGCGCCGCGGCTGACCCCGCTGCTTTTCGGCACCTGGGACCTGCACTGACGGCACCGCCGCGCAGCCTCCTTCCCGCCGGCCGGCGCGCGCCGCCTCGCCGCTCGTCTCCGTCGCGCGCTTTCCCCTCCCGCCTTTTTTGTCTTCCCTCAGCAGCCGGCGAGTGCCGGGCGCGAGCCTGCCCGTCATGAAGTGCTGCCTCTGAGACGCTTTTCTCCGAGGCCATGGAGAAAGAAAAACCGTTTAAACTGTTCGTGCCGCCGCGCTTGAGCGGTGGGCAGGTGTCTGCAGTCAAACCCCAGACGAACACTCGGGCACCGGCCCCGCGTCAGGTAAAGGCTGCAGCCTCCTGTCTGGCCTGGTGGTGCTCAGGAAGCTGCGAGGGGGAGTGGTGAGAGAGCCACGGGGCCGTTCCCCAGGGACGCGGCGGGGAACGACGCTCCAGGATGGCCCTCGAAGTCCTGACCTTCTGTCCTGGGCAGCACACGCGTACGTGTGCTTGAAAGTGTGCGCCTCAGGCTCGTTTTCCTGCAGACTGCTGAGATGGGTGCTGGGAGCAGCATCTGAACTCCTATTTGCATAGACTTTTTTTTTTTTCCTCCTTCCCCCCCCGCCATCAAAACGGCAGAGTATAATCTGGAGCTCCTGCTATGTGTTTTAACGGTACAGCCCCGCTGATAAAGGTGCTTAACGTGGGGTAGTTCAGAACAGTAAACGGGAAATACACTGCTGGGATCCACGGTAGTGGCTTTGATGTATTGATCCCGGCAGGTGATGTGCGCAGTGAAATTGTTCCGTGCTAAGCACTGAGTTGTGTGAGTTCAACAAGATCACGTTTTCACGTTGAGCCTCCTTATGAAATGTGTTTAAAATGTGGTGTTCTGATGGGAAATGAGTTCACAGCATACATCTCTGTGACTTTAAAAACACCTTGTAAAATGACATTTTAGTGCTAAAATGTAATCTGGTACTTTTCAGAACTGCTCTTGGGAATAAGGCAAAAAATAAATACCAGGTATTGGACTTGAAAAAGTAATTTGCTTAATGAGTTTTTTACCATGAAACTGTGTACAGGTATGCAATAGTTCATCAGTTCTTGTCATCCAAAGCTCCCACTTTGATCACAGTATTGTCTATAAAGCAAACTACAAAACCCCAACAGTTAAAACGATCTCTCTGAAGTATGAAGTTCAAAAGCCATTAACAATACCTTGAGCTTTGAAAATTGTAGGTGGTTAATTGAAGATCCTCTTTTCACTGTTTCCCCCCACCCTGGGTTTTATAGTCCTTCTTTACAAATCTACCCACAAGAAACTCATTTTTAAATCTGTGCAGGGTTTTAACAAGTGCCCAGATGATGATTTTAATTTGCCATTTGCAATAATGAGTACACCGAACCATGGTGAAATCACTGATTCAGGTAAGGCTAAAATCAGCATTTTCCTTGCACATTCCTTAAACTTGACATTTTATGACTAGTTTAACAGTTTCATAGCTGTAACTTAAATACAGTTCACTTATTTTTTAGAAATACATTAATACAAATCTATTCATATTTCAGATGCAATTTCACAGCAAGCAAAACTTGGCTCTGAGGTAGATGAAGAGGTCAGCTAATTATTTTATTTCTTTTAATTAAATTAATTCTTAATTTAATTTGCTTATTTAATTTCTTATGTTCTTTCTTCTCGAAGCAATGCTTATTGAATAGGTACATAGGGGCTAAAGGAAGTGGTCAAAGGGGAGTAACAATTTTCTGTCTCTTGTTTAAAGCTGAATCACTTTTGTAATTCACTGAATATAGCTGGAGATAAATGGTTAAACATGAAGCAGATGCACAAAGATTTAAACTTTGGTTCCTGATTTTACATGAGCTTTTGTCACCATTCGTGGAAAGAAATTTACACTTTTGGTATTTCTAAGAGATAAATTATGTATCTAAATCTAATATTATTAAATAGCATTTGAGATTAAATTGTGGAACCTGTTTTAATAGAATATAGAAACAATGAATGAATTGTATTCAAAACTCTACAAAGAGGCTGAGAAGATCAAACAGTGGAAATTAACTGTAGAATCAGATCTAAAGCAGAAAGAAAGAAAACTACAAGAAAATAGGAAGATTATCGAAGCACAGCGTAAAGCCATTCAAGAATTGCAGGCCAGTATTCTACAATTTATACTGAATATGTAAAGGGAAAGCTCTTCCTGGTTTAGTATGAGACTATTATTAATGCAATTAAATACTAAGGAATGTTATAGAGGTTGAAGAAATTTTCAATATGATGATTTCAAAGAGGCCATTTAGTTAGATATTAGTGACCTGCGACTACTATTACTGAAGAAAAAAACATTTGGGGGTTTAAGTATGTTGTTAACAATGCACATTGCATCTTTGCATTATTTGCCCATCCATCATACTGCAGGTATGCAGAAAGGCATTCAAGACAGTAAGATTTCATCCTCCTGGTATGTAAAGCATGTGCATGTGTATTTGTGTTCAGTATGTAGAGGAAGCAGTGCACTGAGCTTTCTCCGTGTCTTATCACTGATGAGCAGCTTTGTGAGAGAAATACACATATTAAACAATTTATTGATTCTTTTTTTGTTGTTGCTTGTTTGCCCTGGCTTTGGTAACCTGGGTCATCTTTCGTTGTTTGACTTTTGACTTGAGAAAATGGTTATTCTGAGAAAGGGGGGTGCACACCTACAGTATGTGTTAGTATCTATGAATTACATACCTGTAAATGTTTCAGTTGCTGGCAAAGTACTGTTTATTATTATGTCTTTCGTGCAAACTTCAGAGATGGCCGAGTATGT
>VWYK01026343.1:20554-35710 GCA_013399775.1 Semnornis frantzii | reverse complement strand
TGCTGAAACTCATTTGGTTCCTCCATGCACAGCGCTCAGCCTGTCCAGGTCTCACTGAATGGCCACACAGCCTTCAGCTGTCTCAGCCAAGCCTCCCAGTTTGGTGTCATCAGCAAACTTGCTGAGTAGACACCAGTGTATCTATAGATACTAGATACTTGGCTGATCCTCCCCCTGAGTAGCTGAAATGGTGTATGAAGTGCTCACACCTGGAGTTATCCCAGCATCATGTTTCTTCTTTGCTCAGTGACAAAGGTGGCTGCCAACAGCCCAGGGGATTTTCCAGCCTGGGATGTGTCAGGCAGCAAATCCCAAAGATGGTCAAGCTTACAGACACTCTTCAAATTGCTGCTCTGCTTTGCTCATATCCTCAGTGTGCTGATCCCTCCTTTCAACCTTCAAGGACCATTAGGTGAGCACCTCCAGGAAGGTTTGGCAGGTGTTGGAAGAGTGAGAAACAGCTCTGGCCAAGAAAGGTCTGAGGTACTAAGTTTGACCAAGGAAGAGATCACAGAATCACAGAATGCTTTTGCTTGGAGAAGCCCTCTAAGATCATCCAGTCCAATCATTTTTGAACTCTGCCAAAGCTGCTGGTAAACCATGGCCCTCAGCACATCTCTGCCTCTTTGAAACACCTCCAGGGATGGGGATTCAACCACCTCCCAGGGCATCCTGGCCCAGTGTTTTGAGAAGCTGCAGCACAGGAGGTTCCACCTCAACACGAGGGGGAACTCCTTTACTGTAAGGGTCCCAGAGCACTGTCACAGGCTGCCCAGAGAGGTTGTGGAGTCTCCTCCTCTGGAGACTTTCAAGGCCTGTCTGGATGTGTTCCTGTATAACCTGAGCTAGATTGTCTGGTCCTGCTGTGGCAGAGGAGTTGGACTGGATGATCTCTCTGAGTCCCTTCCAACCCCTGACATCCTGTGATCCTGTGAACCCTTTCAGTGAAGAAATTTCTTCTAATGTCCAACCTAAACCACCCCTGGTTCAGCCTGAGGCCATTTCCTCTCCTCCTATCACTCCTTACCAGGCAGAAGAGGTCCCCAGAAGGTCTCCCCTCAGCCTCCTTTCCTCCAGGCTAAACACCCTCAGTTTCGTCAGCTGCTCCTCACCAGATCTGTTCTCCAGACCCTTCAGCACAGCACAAAATATCCATGCAGGACAGCCTGGCCTGTTCAGAGTGACAGATGCTCATTCAGGCTCATTGCACCAACTGTGGAAGCAGTGTGACCCAGCCATCAGCAGGAGATGGGCTGGCTTTCAATGGTGCTCATCAGCCCAGAGCAGCGAAAGCCCAAAGCTGTGCCTACACTTGGTGGCTGCTCACATGCCTGTCTAGGGCAAATTCTCACCCTACATCCCATTGGGATAAGCCAGCCAGATGCCACAGACAGAAAGAGGACCTTTCTCTGGAGCTGGGCTCTCCCACAGCAGCCTGCAGGTTTCATAGAGTCATAGACTGGCTTGGGTTGGAAGGGACTTTAAAGATCATCCAGTTCCAACCCCCTGCCATGGGCAGGGACACCTCCCACCAGCCCAGGCTGCTCAAGGCCTCATCCAGCCTCGAACAGGGAGGGGGGATCCATAGCCTCCCTGGGCAGCCTGTGCCAGTGCCTCCCCATCCTCACTGGCAAGATTCTCTTCCTCATCTCCAGTCTCAATCTCTGCACTCCTCAAGCTTCAGTCCATTGTCCTTCATCCTGTCACTCCCAGCCCTTGTCAGAAGTCCCTCCCCAGCTCTCCTGCAGCTCCTTTCAGGGACCAGAAAGCTGCTTTAAGGTATCCCTGGAGCCTTCTCTTTTCCAGGCTGAAGAGCCCCAACTCTCCCAGCCTGTCCCCATGGCAGAGGTGCTCCAGCCCTATCATCTTGGTAGCCTCCTCTGGTCCCACTCCAACAGTCTGATGTCCTTCTTATTCTGCAGTCAGCAGAATTTGCTGCAGTACTCCAGGTGGGGTCTGGGCAGAGCAAAGGAGGAAAATCACTTCCCTCGTCCTGCTGCTCACTGGAATTTCCTGGAAGAAGCTCACCCTCCTCTTCCTCCTCCACTTCAAAGCCTACTACACAGCTTGGCTCTGCCTCCAGACTCCTAGATTGGGACATTTCCGTGGAGAGCCTCATGCAGAGGGCTCTGAGGCTGATGTGTGCCATGGGTGATGAGCTGGTGCATGCCTGCTCTGCCACACCTACACGAGATGTACATCGCTCACCTCCTTGCATCTGGGATCCCAGAGGAACGCCCTGTCCCCTGCTTCAGCACTTCTAGTGAGTCTCTCTACCTGTTTCAGGCCCAGGAAGAGGTGAGGACAGAGCTGCTGAAGAAGGGCTGTTGGGGAAGACTGCAAGGCCAACCTGGGAGAACCTCAGCACTTTGAAATGTGCCAGCTGGAACGCTAGAAGCTTCTTTTTCCCACAGAGCACAAGAACAGCTTCCAATAAAAATCCATTTTATGAGCTGTCCCAGAGCTTAGCAAAGCACTTGTAGTGGAAACACCACTTCTGATCCCATTATCCCTCCCCGTGGTGCCTGTTATTAACTTTCAGCTTTATTTACAGCCTTGCCATTTACTTTTACGAGCCTTCCATGAACCTCATTGGAGCGAACATTGCTTGATGCACACAGAGTGGTAGGGCTTGGAAGGGACCTCTGGAGATCACTGAGTCCATCCTCTTCCCCCTTGTCAAGGCAGAGTCACCTAGAGAAGGTCACACAGGAACCCAAGCACTGCCCGGTGCTGCCCTTGCCAGCTGTTCCACCTTGGTGTGCATCTTGAGGCAGGAGGAGGGAGGACAGAGATGGCTGGAATGTGTCATTTGAAGAACAAAAAAGGCTCCATACCTCCCCCAGTCCGAGATTACAGAAAAATAAAGAGGGCAAAGGCAGTTGGATCTTCTTTAATGTAATGGTGCTGGAGTCCTGGAGCAGGCTGTCCAGAGAGGTGGTGGAGTCTCTGTCTCTGGAGACATTCAAAACCTGCCTGAGCGTGTTCCTGTGTGACCTTCTCTAAGCAGGAGTTTGGAGTCCATGATCTCCAGAGGTCACTTCCAACCCCCACCACAGTGTGATACTGTGTTTACTCAGCCCAGTTCATCCTGGATGTGCCACTGGCAGGAGAAAAGGTAAAGCACAGCCAGGCCCTGCTTAAGCTGCACTTGAAGAACTCTCAAGGTTGTAGTGGATAGCAACAGGTGCTGTCAGCCTTAGAATCACAGAATTGTTTGGGTTGGAAAAGCCCTCTAAGATATTTACAGACATTGCTCAGATCCACTCTCAGCCTTCTCCTCTCCAGACTCAGCCCCAGGTCTCTCAGCCTCTCCTCATCAAGCAGCACTGCAGTCCCTTCAGCATCCTTGTAGCCCTCCTTCGGACTCTCTCCGGCAGATCCCTGTCCCTCTTGAATTGGGGAGCCCAGAACTGGATGCAGTATTCCAAGTGGGGCCTCCCTAGGGCAGAGTAATGGAGGAGGAGAACCTCCCTCCGCCTTCTGGCCACACTCTCCTTAACGCACCCCAGGGTCCCATTGTCCTTCTTGGCCACCAGAGCACATTGGTGTGCCACGCAGAACTTGTTGTCCACCAGGACTCTCCCAGGTCTTTCTCCTTGGGGCTGCCCTTCAGCAGATCACCTCCTAACCTGTACTGCTGCAGTTTTTACTCCTTCCCAAGTGCAGGACCCTGCACTGACCCTCGCTGGCTCTCACTGGCAGTCCCTCTTACCCGTCTTTCCCTCGGTTATGGATCGCCAGCTCCTCCACAATACCCTCCTCCTCCTTGAAGCTCTCCCAGTCCAGTTTAGATTTCTCCAGAGTGCTCATCTTCTGCTTCTTGGAGCTAATCTTGCCCAGGAGGCTGCTCATGCCGCTTGGCCTCTTCACCCTGATGGAGAGAAGGGAGCAAACGTTATTTAAGTGCAGGCAGGTGGCATGGATCCGCAATTAAAAACCAGAGCTGACAAACACCACACACAAGAGCAGTGTGGCCTTGCTGCCTGCTGAGCCACCTCCACTGAGCAGGTGGCCACCGACTCTGGGCAGCTCACAGGCAAGCAGATCCCACTCTGCTGCTCCCCTCCGAGTTCATTACACACATATCTCAAGTGCTTGCTTTCTGTGAAAGGGCTTTTTCATTCATCTTCTGCAGAGAGCAGAAAGCTTGCAGACCAAAAGGGATCATTAAATCATCTGCTTTGACCCCTTGGATACACCAGGCCAAGCCATTCCACTGATCACCTCCAGTGCAAAGTCTGCTTCTTTGTCTTCAGTTTAAAGTGGTGTTTTCTGGAAGGGATCCAGCCTGAGCACGTCACCAGCAGCCTGCTGACAACACAGCTAGGAATTAACCATTTCCTTGGAGCTAATCTGCCTGCATGCAGCTTGGGTTTGCCTGGCTTTAGGTTCTAGTCGCTGCTTGGTTTTGCCTGGCTTTAGGTTCTGGTTGCTGCTTGGTTTTGGCTTTAGGTTCTGTTTGCTGCTGCAGATGCTGAAGGCTCCTGTCACTCAAGCCTGTCCTGCTTAGTCTTCTTACCTGTCTGTGTGTTTTAGGGCCCAGGAAGACCAACAGAATCCTGGCCTGCATCAGGTATAGTGTGGCCAGCAGGAGTAGGGAAGTGATTGTGCCCTCGTGCTTGGCACATCTTAAGTATTGGGTTCAGTTTTGGGGGCCTCACTCCAGGAAGGACATTGAGGGGCTGCAAAGGGTCCAGAGGAGGGCAAACAAGCTAGGGAAGGGTCTGGAGAACAGGGCTGGGGAGGAGCAGCTGAGAGAACTGAGGGTGTTTAGCCTGAAAAAGAAGAGGCTAAGGGGAGAACTCATTGCTCTCTACAGCTCCCTGAAAGAAGGTTGCAGTCAGGTGGGGTTGGGCTCTTCTGCCTAGTCTTAGGTGATAGAAGCAGAGGAAAGAGGAGGGTTGGGTTGGAGATGAGGAAAAATTTCATTGCTACAAGAATGGTCAGAGATTGGCACAGGATGCTCAGGGAGGTGGTGGAGTCCCCATTCCTGGAGGTGTTCAAGAAACCTGTGGCCACGGCACTTGGGTGCAGATGGCTGTGGTGGTGTTGGGTCAGTGGTTGGACTGAGTGATCTCAGAGGGTTCTTTCAACCCAAACGAAGGTATGATTTTGGTGCAACAGGCAGGGCTCATCAGTGATGCACTCATACACCACAACCAACAGACATCTCTGCTAGCTCTTTGACAAGTGGAGTTCTTTGTACCTCTCATTTCAGTGGAGCCTGTCTCAGTCCCCCCACTTACACTGAAGATGGGAGAGGTGATGTTGAGACTGGAGATTAGGAAGAAATTCTTTAGAGTGAGGGTGAGGAGACACTGGCATAGGTTGCCCAGGGAGGATGTGGATGTCCCCTCCCTGGAGGTGTTCAAGGTTGGATGAGGCCTTAAGCAACTTGGGCTGGTGGGAGGTGTCCCTGCCTGAGGCAGGGGAGTTGGAACTGGATGATCTTCCAGCCCAACCTATTCTATGATTTCAAAGCTCTTTGAAGACGAGGGCACCAGAACCATGTGCAGCCCCTAGCCTTCTCCTGACTGCCAATTTTTTCTGCCCAAAGATCACCTAAATCCCATTCCTTCCACCACCACAGCACACATGAAGCCCCAGTACATGTGCATTGCACTCCCACACCGTTTCCCAGCTCCCTGTTCAGCAGCAAGACATCACCTTGCTCTTTTCTCTCCTTCTTAGAGGACCAAAATCCCACCTACGTGGTGGGCCCCCCCTGGACCTGCCTCTTATCCTGCTCTGGCAGGGGGGGTTGGACTCCATGATCTCTGGAGGTCCCTTCCAACCTCTAATGTTCTGTGATTCTGTGATTATGCTGGGAAATGCACACAGAGGGACTGGGGTCAGCCAGGTCATCTGCAAAAGAAGACAATTCTCAGGGCTAGGAACCTATAAACCAAAGTGGTCTTAGCCCCTTCTCAACCCCCCCTAGGAGAAGGGGGCAAACAGCATCTCATTGAGCTGGGTGTTTACACACATTCCAGAGATAACTTCAGGTCTGCAGGGCCTTTGCCTCTGCAAGAAGCTGGAGAGGAAATGATTCTCGTTCCTGAGAGATGGAGGAATTTGGGGGGGAGGGAGCCCAAGGAAGGCAGTCAGGTGAGCATGGCAGATTGCTCTCCATCAGCTCTCTCCCAGCACAGTCCTAGCCCAGGGGTAGCCTTGCTCGGGAAGGCAGCCAAAGCTGCTCTGATCGGATCATTAGCCTGGTTTATGCTTCCATCGGTTGCAAGCCTCCAAAGGGAAATCATTCTGCAGTTTGTCTGGAATTTAATCAAAGAAACTGACATCTTTGTAAGCCTCAGCCAGGAGAGTCTCAGCGTTAAGAGTAGCTGGTCACTTGGGTTTGCAGCTTCCTGACAGAGAATCATGGAAGCATTAAGGTTGGAAAAGACCTCCGAGGTGATCGAGTTAACCCAGCACTGCCAGGGCACTAAACCATAGAACCACAGAATCCTCCTCTGTCAGAACCAGGGATGGTGACTCCACCACTGCCCTGGGCAGCCTGCTCCAGTGCCTGACCACTCTTGAAGTGAGGAACTTTTTCCTAATATCCAACCTAAATCTTCCCCTGCTGCAACTTGAGGTCATTTCCTCTTGTCCTGTCACTTGCTGCTTGGGAGATGAGATCGACCCTCAACTCACTCCATCCTCCTTTCAGGGAGCTGTAGAGAGCAGTGAGGTCTCTCCTCAGCCTCCCCTTCTCCAGGCTGAACCACCCCAGTTCCCTCAGCTGCTCCTCACAAGGTCTGTGTTCTAGCTCCTTTGCCAGCTTCATTGCCCTCCTTTGGATGCAAATACATTTGGGCTTCAAACCTTGGATTAAGAGCACCTTGGCAAGTTTCACAGTTGCCTGCCCCTCCTCATACTGCCCAGTCAGGGGAGCAGAAATGGCCTAGAACGTGGGCCTTGGTTCTTTCAGTCCCTGCCCACGGTTGGGGCAGGTGCTGACAGCCTACGCACTTCACCCTGAAAGGACGCAGAGCAAGATGGAAACTTTTGTTAACCTTTATCCCTGAACATCTCATCAAGATGTCTGTAGCCCTCACAACACCACCATGCAATAAACCCCTGATCCTTGCTTAGCCTTTTCAAGACGTGATGTGGCTCCAAGTATCCTTATCTGCAGGTTGCAGGGAGGTGGTGCAAGGGAGGCAGAATGTACAAAGATGTTCTCAGTACAAGATAAACCTGGAGAAATTCCATTTTCACATCACAGGATCACAAGATGTTAGGGGTTGGAAGGGACCTCCAGAGGTCTTCCAGTCCAGCCCCCCTGCCAGAGCAGGACCATAGAATCTAGCTCAGGTTGCACTGGAACACATCCAGACAGGGTTGGAAAGGCTCCAGAGAAGGAGACTCCACAACCTCTCTGGGCAGCCTGTGCCACTGCTCTGGGACCCTTACAGTCACAAAATTCCTGCTCATGTTGAGGTGGAACTTCTGTACTGCAGTTTCCATCCCTTGTCCTATCCCAGGGCACAAGTGAGAAGGGTTTTTGTCCCCTTCCTTTTTACCCCCAGCCCTCAGATACTTATAAACATTGATTAGATTCCCTCTAAGTCTTCTCTTCACCAGACTAAAAAGCCCCAGGGCTCTCAGCCTCTCCTCATCAGGCAGTGCTGCAGTCCCTTCAGCATCCTTGCAACCCTCCCTTGGACTCTCTCCAGCAGATCCCTGTCCCTCTTGAACTGGGGAGCCCAGAACTGGATGTAGTATTCCAGGTGAGGTCTCACCAGGGAAGAGTAGAAGGGGAGGAGAACCTCCCTCCCTGTCTTCTGGCCACACTCCTCTCAATGCACTCTAGGATCCCGTTGTCCTTCTCGGCCACCAAGGCACATTGCTGGGCTCATCTGGGTGTTGCACAACCACCAAGCCCTTCGGGAGCATGTTCAGGTGGTGAGGGAATGGAAAGAGAGGAGGCAGGACAAGCAAGAAGGCAAACCCAACCCAAATATTGGGTAAGCAAGCCCAGCAGTCTTCCCTGGATGGCACAGCCTGGTACGTGGTGCTTCCTTCTGCTGCACCAGGAGGCCTTGGGTTTTAGCATGGCACTTAAAGCTGCACTGAAACAGGTCCAGAAAAAGGCTGTGGCTGACCCAGTTGGCCATGCTCCTCTGCCCCCAGGCTGGCAGGCTGCTGGAGGGGGTTACATTAACACAAGGTACTCAAGCACACAGTTCTGGGAGCACACCTAACTTCCCACACTTATTTGTGCTTACCATTTTGCCTCCTTTGGAAGCAGGAGGAGGATGTAGAAATGGAGGGTGCTGGCCCTTGTTTCTAGATGTGTCCTAAATGTTTTTTGGGCCAAAGAACCCTGATGACATAAGAGCCATGTCCAAGGGCACTGACAGCTCTCCTGCATCTGCCGGCTCTTCTGTGGGCGAGAGCCTACAGTTGCCCAGAGAGGTGGTGGAGTCACCATCCTTGGAGGTGTCTAAGGAACATGTGGCCATGGCAGCTCGGGCCACAGTTTAATGGCCAGGGTATGTTGGGTTGATGGCTGGACTCAATGACCTTAGAGGGCTTTTCCAACCCCCGACAATTCTATGACTCTGTAGCAGGCCTGACTCTACAAAAGACGCAGCAGACGGCTGGAAAACCCACTTGGAAGCTGTGTCAGCTGTCTCCTGGGCGTTAGGGTGAGGCCTGCCCCATGGAGTGATGAGCAGGCTCCAGGGCAGGTTGGCACATGCCAGGACTGACACCTTTTCAACTGCCAGTGGGGAAGAGCTGAGTCGGGATAGGCTGGGCTGCCGCGCATGTCCCTGCACGAGGCACGGCCTGGGACAAGCTGGCAACTGCCATCCCCAGTGGGGGATACACAGGAGGGAAGGGAACTGAAGGCAGGATGGTTTGTGGCCAGAGCTGGAAGCAGAGGAGGTGCTGGCTTCATAGCTGAGGGCTGCAGGCTAGGTGAAGGTTGCTTGCCACAGATCTTTTCTCCCCTGGGAATTCCTGGTGTAACTGAATGGTGTTTACATGGACCCATCCAGCTGTAACACTGCTCAAGGCCTCCTCTTGCCCATGGATCTCAGGAACACACCTCCCAAGACACAACTCAGCGCATGTTGGAAGCTACAGAGTCTAGGTGATGAACCTGGACCTCCACCAAGGGCCTCCAGATGGCCACAAGGATACTTGCAGCTCAAGTGCCCCTCAAGGGAAGGGAACCCGATGAAACAGGGCAGGCTGAGCTGCAGCCCCGTGTCAATGGCTGCTCCAAAACACTGCCAGTACCTGGTGGGGGCTCCGTGCTAGAGACAGCCCCCCTGGGCTGGGTGACCTGGCTCTGCTCCCACCCACCCAACTCTGTGCTGTTTGTAGCAGGACCAAGCAACGAGACGAGGCCAGGCACAGGTTGGAGGACATGTCTCAGTCTGCTGCTGAGTCCTCCCTCTGCACTGAGCCTTTCATCACCCTGAGTAAATCCAACGGCAAACCTGGGGGTGGGAATTCCTACGCTGGTGCCAAACTGAAGTAAATGAGAGACATTAAAGTCCAATTAAAAACTTGCTTGGCCTTAAATGCCTCATCTGTTTAGAAGGCAAGTAAAGGGGCCTGATTAATTGCACTGGGTGCCAACAAGAGGAATTATTACCCTTTTTGTACTCATTAAGGGTATCTGCTGTGGCATCTTTAATCACCAAGGCATTTAAAAGGGAGAAAGTAATTTGCTAAGACATAATGGATCCCGGGGATGAGAATCAGGACAGTCGCCTATTTAGGACACAAAGGCAGGCCCTGACTTTCCAGAAATGAAGGACAGCCCAAATAAGCCTCTGAACCACGAAGGAAGTGTGCTGGTGAGCTCTGACTTGTTGAGGGGGCTCCCCGGCACCCATCTAGTGACTTCAGGGCAAGGACCAGTGCATCGCCCAACAAGGTCACACAGAGGTGCAAACAGCAAGCTGAGGGCTTCTGTGCTGTCCCACCAGAGATGAATATGCTCTGTACTCCTGTCCTGAACTTCCAACCTCGGTGTGAGCCTGCAGCTGAACAAGACCTTGGAGGACTGCTGCTACACCAACAAGGAGGTGACACTGTCATGGCTAATCCCTGCTGTCTTGTAACTCAAAGGCTGGCAGCATCTAGGAAACCTGTGTCTGCCTCCAAAGGGACAGACTTCATAAGAGGCTTTGTAAAACCATCTCTGACAGACAGGAAAATAGGGCTGAAAAAGTCTCATAGGCAAAGCGAGCTGAGTTCCTCCCCCACCCACCCAGAGAGAGGGCCTGGAGCATCTCTATGAGGAGCTGGGGCTGTTAAGCCTGGAGAAGAGCAGCCCCAGAGGGGATCTGAGCAATGCTCAGCAAGGACTAAAGGGTGGGGGGCAAGAGGCTGGGGTCAGATTCTTGTCAGCGGTGCTCAGTGACAGGACAAGGGGCAATGGGCATGAAGTGGCACCCAGGAGGTTCCTCTGAACACAAGGAGAAACTTGTCTGGTGTGAGGGTGCTGGAGTCCTAGAGCAGGCTGCCAGAGAGGTTGTGGAGTCTCCTTCTCTGGAGAGATTCCAGCCCCTGTTGTGCACTGTGATCCTGAGCAAGCTGCTGTGGGTGCCCTGTTTGAGCAGGGGGCTTGGACTGGATGATCTCCAGAGGTCTCCTCTATCCCACAACGTGCTGGGATTCTGTGAGTGCTCTGAAGGCCTCCTGACATGGATCCCACACAGACTGATGGCTTCAGTACTCCATAAGCCTTTCACTTATGCAAGCTTCCCCTGATGACCACATTTCCTTGCTCAGCCCATGACTCGTTATCTTATCCCTAGGAACAGATCATTCCCTCACTTTCCACAGCAGCTTTTCGTGGCATTGAAAGCCTTTTCATACCTCACTCCTTGCTCAGCTTGCTCCTTCCTAGACTAAACAATCCTGGGTCCTCCCAAGCCTTCCTCATTCCTCACGGTTTCCAGTCCTCTGACCTCTCTCACTGCTCTCCCCAGATTCTCTGCTGCTGGCCCTCATCTTCCTCCAAACACAGCATCCAAAACAGGACAGGAAGGGCTCTGGCTGTGGCTTCACCCGCACCAGGAACAGGAGAAATCCTTCAGCTGCCTGCTGGCGCACGCAGCTCCTCACACTGCCTCCGCTGATGTGTGCCTGCCTTTGTCACAGCCGTGTCACAGCCCTGACTCACGTTGGTGCTGTGATTCACTGAGGCCTCTGCCTGCTGCACCACTGCCAAACACTGTAGTTCCCTTCCTTGAGCCGTGTGAATGACTGTTCTACCCAATGGCAGAGCTTTGCACTGGTCCTTCTGGCATGTTCCTTGCATTTGCCCTCACACTTCCCTTAGCACCTTCCCAGGACCTTGTGTGGCTCTGTGGATCAGCCTCTCTGTGACGCCCGTCTTGAATAGTGACCCTGGGCAAGTGCCTCCTGTCTTTGGGAAAAACCCATGGAGACAACTCTGCAGCTGAACCAGCACCAGTTAGCCAAACGGGATTAAGCTGATGGCCAGAAGCAGGCAGGGACCAACAGGGTCAGACTGCAGGAGCTGCTATTGTTGTCCATCTCCACTGAGTTGCCCAAAAGACTCCTGCTTGTGTATTGGCCAAGGAGCCTGCATCGTCCCCAGGTCCAGCTTTCAGCCTGACCTCCACTCTTGGGCATCCCAAACCCTCTGCTGCTCTGTGTCTGCTGGCTCTGGGGCAGTGTCCAGACTGCAGGACCAGCACTAATTCTCCATCCACCTGCTGTGGATCCTCCTCCTCCTTCTGTACTTCTGTTCCCTATCAATTCATGAGAAGCAAACGCTGAATGCAAACCAGGGTGGCACAGCTGCTTGGCCAGCACCCTAACACTGCCTCATCTCCTTCTTGGTTATGTATTTGGGAAATAGTTTGAGAAAGTGTGCTTCAGAGGACAGTCTCAATGCACACAAACGATGAGCAAGCTGATTGTTTTCTTCTCCTTAATGAACTGCAGAACCCTACCCCTCTCCAGTTACACAGAGTGGCTAAGGACCAGGCTGAGAGCCCTGGGGCTACTGAGCCTGCAGAAGAGCAGCCCCAGTGGGGATCTGAGCAACGTTCAGCAAGGACTAGGGTCCCTTCTAACCCCATGCCGGGATTCTGTATAACAGGTAAGTAAATGTCTCCGAGGGCAGAAAGGTGGCACCTCAGCCACGCAGCCCTGCAAGTCCCATGCTCACCATCAAGCCCTGGCTCTCCTCAGCCCCACCTGCTGCCCACCTCCCCTCCCCACTACAGCCTCTGACATTTACTTGCAGCGCAGCAATGGCAGCTCTGCTCCTGTCACCCCGAGCACTCCAATGGCAGGGATACAGGTGAGAAAGTGTCACTCAGCAGAGGGAAGAGCACAAGGTTTTGTCAACAGCAGTATCTGCTCCTGCCACTAGCTGCTGCAAGGCTGAACAGCTTCCTCCAGGGCAGGAAATGGTTCTCATAGACACCAACCACAGCTGGGCAGCTGATGCAGCCAGTAAATACTTCTTGTTTCAGTAGCAGTGGAAGATTCCTACCCACCACGGATGGCCTGTCCTGCTGCCCTCCCTTCAAATGACATGCACAGGCATGTGAGAGATGCTGCAGACCCGGGCACAGACCTGCATGATGCCCTCTGTGCCAGCTCTGCTGCTTGCTTCCAGCCTCTCCAGACCCTTTTCTGAGACAGAAAGAGGAATGAAAACGCGGGCTGGGAGGAAAAGTGACACACAGCAGGCAGGGAAGTAAGGTGCCATCTGCTCCTCGAGGTCAGGGTGGTCTGGCTGGGCATAGCAGGGGGCAGCAGAACAACGGTGCCCAACGTTGCCAGCTCGAAGGAACGTTCCCCAGAGTGAGGACCTTACAACCAAGCTCTTTCCATCCCTCAACCCGCGTAACCGGCTCAGGGCAAAAAAATCTCCCAGGCCAAGCCCATGTGCATTTCTGTTTGCTTTCCCACTTGGCATCGTTTCCTGAGTGGGCACTGGGATGGATGTGGCCAGCAGCCCAGCTCGTTCTCAGCCGTGCCTGTCACAACAGGTATTTAAGAAAGCAAACAAGAAAACCTCCCTGAAGGCAAACAAACAACCACTGAAATGCCAGGTGGAGAAAACAGAAAGTGAGGGAGGAGGAAATGAAGATAAAAGCAGGGTGGATGCTGCTGGAGGGCTGGCAGGGTGCTGGTGATCCTGTTTGGATGGAGTGAACCCGGGACAGGTTGGCAGAGGAGGACTGCCCGATTGGCACTGCCGCTTGGCCAGGGCAGCGAAGGCTGAGGAGCTGGCTGCCAGCTCCATAGTGCCTGGCCATATGCTCTGCTTGCTGAGCTGGTGGCAGATGCCCTAAAGCAGGGATACACGGAGCCAAAGAACCTGCCTGGAACGCTCTAAGAGCAGCAGTGATTCCAGAGACAGGGGTAGAAACTTGTGGCTGTGTGGAGATTTTCGTCAAGCACCATGGAAGAGCAGCCACGACTGAGGCAAATCCACCTGGAGGTGCCATGGGGCATGACCGAGCAGAGGGCTACGTCCAGAGGCAGCAAGAGACCCAAACACACTGGAGAAATGGAAGTACCCTGCCTGTGATCCTGCCAACACATTGAGGCAAGCAGGACTGCATCCAGCACAGGACAGACATAGACCTATTGGGAATGGGGCCAGAAGAGGCCAGAGCAATGCTGGCAGGGCTGGAAGCCCTCTGCTGTGAGGCCAGGCTGAGAGAGTTGGGGTGTTCAGCCTGGAGAAGGCTCTGGGGAGATCTTCTGGCTCTCTACAGCTCCCTGAAAGGAGGTTGGAATGAGGTGGGGGTGGCCTCTTCTGCCAAGGAACAAGTGACAGGACAAGAGGAAATGGCCTCAAATTGTTCCAGGGATGGACATGAGGAACAATTTGTTCCCCCAAAAGGGTTATCAAGCTTTGGAACAGGCTGCCCAGGGCGAGTCCCCATCCCTGAGGGGGTTTGAAAAGCCATGGAGATATGGTGCTGAGGGCCATGGTTTAGTGGTGGCCTGGCAGTGCTGGGTTAATGGCTGTGCTTGATCTTAAAGGTCTCTTCCATCCAAAACAATTCCATGATTCTATGAAAGTAGCAGAGAGAGATGGAGGAGAAGGTAGCAACTTCTCAAAAAGCAGGGGTGACAGCTCTCCTTGTCAGCCACATGCCTGCCTTCTTACAGCCAGGATCCACAAAGAAAAGAGTTCAAGATGGAGAAAAAGGGCACAGCCAGGCAAGGCCAGCCAGGCCACCACAGCCCAGCAGCTCAGAAATCAGAATGGCTGAGATGATGTGGGCTCCATCAGGGAGCCCATCAGAGAGGCAAGTCCAGATGCAGCTGACTAAATGCAGGCAGTGGCAGAGTTTTATTATGGGCACAGTTGGTTTGGGATGTATTTGTGCCTAAACATAGTCACCGGGGGGAAAAAAAACAAACGTGTCACTCCCACCTCCCAGCAGTGGTGAGCAGTGGCCTGCCAAAGGGCAGTGCTCTGGTATTCCAGCTCCTGGGCTTGTGATTAATCCAGCACGGCCACTTTGGGTGAGACTTCACCAGTTGTGCAATGCTGCTTTGCTCTGGTGCAGCATTCCTCACCCTCAGGAGGTAAATCAGTGTCCCAGAACCAGTTTATCAGCAGTGAAACCAGTGTGGCAGGTGGTGAAGTGGCTCATGGGGCATTGTGCCACGAGGTGCCAGCAGAGATTCCAGTTAGTGACTTCTCAGTGCACCCTCATCATCATGAGATAGTTCACCCTGACATCACAGAATTACAGAATCAGTCAGGGTTGGAAGGGACCACAAGGATCATCTAGTTCCGACTCCACTGCGAGAAGCAGGGACACCTCATACTTGATCAGGCTGTCCAGAGCCTCTTCCAGCCTGGCCTTAAACACCCCCAGGAATGAGGCTTCCACCACCTCCCTGGGCAACCTGTGCCAGTCTCTCACCACCCTTGTGGTGAAGAACTTTTTCCTAAGATCCAGTCTGAATCTACCCATTTCTAGCTTTGTTCCATTCCCCCAGTCCTATCACTACCTGACATCCTAAAAAAGTCCCTCCCCAGCTTTCTTGTAGGCCCCCTTAAGATACTGAAAGGACACAATAAGGTCACCTCAGAGCCTTCTACTCTCCGGACTGAACAGCCCCAACTCCCTCAATCTCTTCCCATAGGAGAGATGCTCCAGCTCTCTGATTATC
>VWYK01026343.1:0-20538 GCA_013399775.1 Semnornis frantzii | reverse complement strand
CCTGTCATGGACATCAAAAGGCAGGGTTGGAAAAACTGACCTCAGGGTTGCCTTGCTCCAAAGTAGGACAGCTTAAATGTGGCACCACCTTGATCTACAAGCCACTCCCCAAACTGGGGAACCACCCAACTGGGAATACACAGTACAGCTGCACAGATGCCAGAAGTAAAACCAGAGGTGGTTCTCCATGTAGAACAACAGGCAAACTGCTGAGCAAGGCAGAGATGGGATGCTTGGGCTCGGGAACAGCAGAGAGCAGCGGCACTAACATGGGTGCAGCAACTCTGCTGGAGCTGGCTTTTCCTCAAGCAGGTGCCATCCCACAGCACCTAGGTCTGCACCCACCCCTCTGGAAGGCCTGGTCAAGAAGCAGGGACCAGAGTCTCATTTTCAAGGCTCTAGAAGACAATCACATCCTGGGCTGCATCTGAAGATGTGTTGCTGGCAGATCCAGAGAGGTGATTCTGCCACTTTGCTCTGATGAGACCTCACCTGGGCTGGTGTGTCCAGTTCTGGAGCCCTCAATACAGGGAAGACATGGACCTGAAGGAGCAGGTCCAGAGCAGGGCCACGAAAATCATCAGGGGGCTGGAGCAGCTCTACTACAAAGACAAGCTGAGGAACTTGGGGGGGTTCAGCCTGGAGAAGAGAAGGCTCCAGGGAGATCTTATAGGAGCCTGCCAGTACCTGAAGGGGGCTACAGGAAGGATGGAGATAAACTGTTTACAAAGGCCTGCGGTGATAGGACGAGGGGAAATGGCTTCAAACTAGAGCAGAGCAGAGCAGATTCAGGTTGGATGTTAGGAACAGGTTCTTTACCATGAGGGTGGTGGAACACTGGAACAGGCTGCCCAGGGAGGTGGTTGGGGCCCCAGCCCTGGCCATATACAAAGTGAGGCTTGACAGTACTCTGGGCAACCTGACCTAGTTGAGGATGTCCCTGCTGACTGCAGGAGGGGTTGGACTGGACGACCTTCAGAGGTCCCTCCCAGCCCATTCTATGATGCTCTGCTCATGATGAAGCAGATCGGTTCTCAGGGAGCTGGCTGGCTTAGGACAGCCCCTGACCTGCAAGTCCCCTTATCAGCAGGAAGGGCTCATTAGGGAATGGAGCAGAGTTTCCTGCTCAGGACCAAACCCTTTGTGAAGGGAGTGCTGCCATGGAGAACCTGCTTCCTAACAGCCAGAGGAAGCTAAATATTTTCCTTGGGGCCTCCAAGACTGCAGGGTGACTGTCAACCAAGTCAGGTTGTGCTGGTGGAGCTGGGCAGCCCACACTGGGATGAAGGTGCTCCCAGCAGCAACGCCTGCCCCCGGAGCCAGGGGCAATCCAGAGTGGCAGAAGGGCCTCTCTGTGCCAGTACAACTGCTGCTGCCCTCCGGGGCTGTACTGGAAAAACTGCCTCGGCAAACACAAACGCAGTGTGGAGCCCAGGGCTCCGCCTGGCTCCTCTCCAGCCCCGAGCACAGACGGAGGCTGTTTCGCGGTGCCCTCTCCTGCTGCACTTGCTGTGGGCCAGCCAATTATGCTACAATATCTGTGTCTGCAGCTCAACGGGAGATTAATTGAAAGAGCTGCAGCATTCAAATGACTTCTGAGCAGATGAAGACGTTAAGGAGCCCGACCCAGAGCTAAGCAGCCCTGCCTGAGGCTGAGCTGCTGGGTAAGGAGCTGTAAGCGGGGGCTGGGGCTGCACCCAGCACTACGCCCATCTGAACTCAGCCCCACAGCCCCAGCCAAATGCTGACAGAGCTGCCCCTGCCCAGTTGGAACCTGCAGCGGCTCCCCACATCAGCTCTCCTCCGCCCAAGGCATCCACACGATACAAAACAGACCCCAAAGGATCACAGGATCTTAGGGGTTGGAAAGGACCAGACATTCTAGCTCAAGGCACACAGGAACACATCCAGACAGGTCTTGAAAGTCTCCAGGGAAGGAGACTCCACAACCTCTCTGGGCAGCCTGTGACAGTGCTCTGGGACCCTTACAGCAAAGAAGTTCCCCCTTGTGCTGAGATGAAACCTCCTGCACTGCAGCTTACATCCATTGCTCCTTGTCCTACCCAGGGAGCAAGTGAGCAGAATCTGTCCCCCCCTGCCCTCAGATATTTATAAACATTTATTAACTCCCCCCTCAGTCTTCTCTTCTCCAGACTAAGCAGCCCCAGGTCCCTCCGTCTCTCCTCATCAGGCAGGGTTGCAGTCCCTTCTTCATCTTCATAACCCTTCCTTGGACTTTGTCCAGCAGATCCCTGTCCCTCCTGAACTAGGGAGTCCAGAACTGGATGCAGTATTCCATGTGAGGTCTCAGTAGGGCAGAGTAGAGGGGGAGAAGATGCTCCCTTGATCTGCTGGCCACACTACTCTTAATGCACCCCAGCATCCAATTTGCCTTCTTGGCCACAAGGGCACATTGCTGTGCCGTGCAGAACTTGGTGCCCACCAGGACTCCCCCAGGTCCCTCTCCACAAGGCTGCGCTCCAGCAGATCACCTCCCAACTTGTTCTGCTGCAGTTTATTGTTCCTTCCCAGGTGCAGGACTCTGCACTTTTCCTTGTTGAAACTCATTAGGCTCCTCTTTGCCCAGCTCTCAGTCTGTCCAAGTCTCCCTGTATGGTCACACAGCCTCTGGGTGTGTCAGCCAAGCTTCCCGGTTTGGTATCTTGCTGAGCAGACTATGTCTGTCTGTGCCCTCATCAATGGCATTGATGAAGATGTCAAAACAGAGTTCCTAAAAGTCTTCTCACACAGACTGGTTTGAATCTGCAGGAACACTGCTTCTATTTAGTCTTTTTATTCCAAAGCAAAGTTGTACTCAAACCCCAAAATTTCTTTACTGAAGGAGTGACTACACCATGGAGCTACTACACTGGGTTCTGGTGGCCCCATCATAAGAAAGGCATAGAGATGTTGGATTGAGGCCAGAAGAGAAACACAAAGATGACTGATCCAAGGGGCTGGAGCAGCTCTACTGTGAGGACAGGTTGAGGGAGCTGGCAGTGTTCAGCCTGGAGAAAAGAAGACTTTAGGGGGACCTTAGAGCTGCCTGCCAATAGCTGAATGGATCCTACAGGAAGGCTGGAGAGGAACTTTTCATAAGGACAAAGGAGAACAGTTTGAAGCTGAGGGAGAGCAGGGAGACTCAGAGAGACTGGATGTTAGTTGAGAGGTGTTGAGAGGGAAGGTGGAGTAAATGATCTCTGAAGTCCCTTCCGAGCTAAGCCACACTATGATTCTATGAACAGGCTGCCTAGGGAAGTGATGGAATCACCATCCCTGGAGGGGTTCAAACAAATGTGCAGGTGGGTGTTGTGCTAGGGGTCCCTCTCCAGCCTCCCTGGAGAGCCACCAGCCCTCTCCAGCCACCCCAAAAGCAGGCAAGAGGAAAGAGGGCTGCAGTGATAGGATGAGGGGCAAAGGTTTGAAATTAGAGGAGATTTAGATGGGATGCGAGGAACAAGTCCTGCACTGGTGGAACACTGCACCAGCTAGCCTTGGAGAGTCGTTGAAGCCCCACCCCTGGAGATATTCGAGGTCAGGCTCGCCGAAGCTCTGAGCAGCCCAATCTGTGGAGGCTGCCCCTGCTGACTGCAGGGGGGTTGGACTCAATGATCTCTGGATCCAACCTCTAACATTCTGTGGTTCTGCCATTTCCTGATGCTTTCTGGTACCCACATCTAATAGGCCAAGGACCTGTAAAGCTGCCAGAAGCTCCTGTGAGTTGCTGTCTGTGGCATCCAGCAGGCTTGAGCTGCGCCACACCTGGGGTCGAGAGGCTGCCGTGCTGCAGAGCAACCCCCAGCGTCCCGCCCTTATTTAGCCATGGAAATCAGTGTGAGTTGACTTTCAAACACTCGCAGCTCTCCCTGGCTTCAGCTGAGACCTTTCAAACGAAACAGTAACGACCACAGCTCTGGGCTGGGACCAAGCAGGCAGCATTTTTAAATCTTAAAAGGCATTTGTTTGAGAACATTCGGAGCTGCTAGAACCAGTGGCACCAAAGCTGTTTCGCTGTGCCACCTTCAAGCTGGTGACAGCCTTGTCTGCAGAAAGGACAGGGATTAATTCAGGGACCAAGCCTTCCCAAAAAAAAAGGAAAATAAAAGAAAGGAAAAAAAAAAAAAAACTAGGGAAAAAAAAAAAAAAAAAGACTGTTGGCAAAGAGAGGAGAAATTCTTCCTCTCTTCAGAGGGCTCCCTCTATCCTCCTTTGTCTAACAGCAGATCTTTTGTTCCGGATTTCGGTTGTGAGCAGCCCCGAGGTACGTGGGGAATGTCTTGGTGATGACTGAGCCCTCCAGACTGGTGCATGGACTCGTTTTTAATCAGCAGAGAAACTGCTCCACAGCAGGCTGAAGAAGGGCTGCTAATGGAATTGTTCCGGCGCTAAAGGGATTTCAGAGCGAATGAGAGCGGCTGGCGGAGCAGCTGCTGCCGCTCCCAGCTTGCTCGTCGCAGCCTGAAGGGGACCGAATGCACCCTCAGGAAGTTTGCAGGTGACACTAAGCTGGGTGGGAGGATCTGCAGAGGGATCTGGCCAAGCTGGATCGATGGGCCAAGGCCAATCGGATGAGGTCCAACAAGGTTAAAGAGCTGGGTCCTGCACTTGGGTCACAGCAACCCCATAAACACTCCAGGCTTGGGGTGGAGTGGTTGGAAACTGCCCAAGGAAGAAAGGCCTGGGGGTGTTGGTTGACAGCTAGCTGAAGATGAGCCAGGGTGTGCCCAGGGGGCCAAGAAGGCCACCAACATCCTGGTCTGGATTAGCAATACCGTGGCCAGCAGAAGTAGGGCAGGGGTTGTATTCAGCATTGGTCACACCTTGAGTACTGGGTTCGGTTTTGGGACCCTCACTCCAGGAAGGACATTGAGGGGCTGAAGTACGTTCAGAGGAGGGCAGCAAAGCTGGAGAAGGGTCTGGAGAACAGGGCTGGTGAGGAGCAGCTGAGGGACCTGGGGGTCTTCAGTCTGGAGAAGAGGAGGCTGAGGGAGATATCGTTGCTCTCAGTAGCTCCCTGAAAGGAGGCTGAACTAGGTGGGGTTGGGCTCTTCTCTCTAGAAGTGACAGGAGGAGAGGAAACAGCCTCAAGCTGCACCAGGGAGGTTTAGGTTGGACATTAGAAGGAACTTCTTCACTGAAAGGGTTCCCAAACACTGGAGCAGGCTGAAACACCCCATTCCTGGAGGTGTTTAAAAGAAGCAGAGACATGGTACTGAGGAACATGGTTTAGCACCAGCCTTGGCAGAGCTAGAGAATGCTTTGACTTGATATCAAAAGTCTTTTCCAATGCAAACAATATGATTCTAAGGGGATTCTACCACCCCAACAAAACACCCAGCCTTGCCAAAACAGCCCCCAGCGAGTCCCCAGCAATGCAAAGTCCCTGAGAGTCACAGAATCATAGAACGGTCTGGGTTGGAAGGGAACTCTTAAGGTCATCCAGGTCAATCCCCTCTGCAGTCAACAGGGACGTCCTCAACTAGAGCAGGTTGCCCAGAGCCCTGTCCAGCCTCATCTTGAATATCTCCACGGAGGAGGCCTCAACTACCTCCCTGGGCAACCTGTTGCAGTGTTCCACCACCCTCATGATGCAGAATGGATGCCTCATTTGAGACTGGATGAGGCATTTAGTGCTATGGTTTAGTTCATTAGAAGGGTTAGCTGATAGGTTGGACTCTATCCTAGAAGTCTTTTCCAACCTGGTTGATTCTGTGATTCTGTGAACTTCTTCCTAACATCCAAGATAATCTGCTCTGCTCTAGTTTGAAAGGCAGCCTGAGCACTTAACCTGGATTAGCTTCCCACTGCACTAGACTCTGACCCCAATGAGGTGAGAAAGGCAGGACAGAAATCAAGGGGGAGCCCTCTCCTCCCCCAGCAATTAATCTGACAGCTTCAAGAACAGTTCTGATTAAAACAAATCCACCTCCCACCACCTGCAAATGTTTGCAGAGCTCAGCAGCTTCACACAGGGGCAATTCCCAGGAAATGCAAGCAGGGGGAAGGATTCTCAGGGCTCCCTAGCTCAAACACACAGCTGCAGCCAGCAGCAAGCTGCAGCCCAGCTGAGCAGTCACCCTGCAGTGTCATTAAAGTCAATAAACAGCATGAATATAACCTGTGATCTTCCAGAGAGCCTGGCCTGGCAGCTTGTGGGACCATGAGGGACAACAAACATTTGTGCACTGCCACAAGCAGCCACAGAAAAGAAGAATGAGGGTTTGGTGACACCTACTTGCTTCTGTGAGGGGTAACATCTCTGGGGTATCCATCAAAACCCACCGAATTACAGAATGGTTTCAGTTGGAAGGGACCACAGTCATCCAGTTCCGACCCCCTGCCATGGACAAGGACACCTCCCACCAGCCCAGGTTGCTCAAGGCCTCATCCAGCCTGGTCTTGAACACCTGCAGGGAAGGGGCAGCCACAACCTCCCTGGGCACCCTCACTGCCAAGAATTTCTTCCTCATCTCCAGTCTAAATCTGTCCTCCTCAAGGTTCAATCCATTGTCCCTCCTCCTGCCACTCCCAGCTCTTGTTGAAAGTCCCTCCCCAGCTCTCCTGTAGCCCCCTTCAGGTACTGGAAGGCTGCTCAAAGGTCTCCCTGAAGCCTTCTCTTCTCCAGGCTGAACAGACCCAACTCTTCTAGCCTGTCTGCATAGGGGAGGTGGCTCCATCACTATCATCATCTTCCTGGCCTCCTCTGGACCTACTCCAGCAGTCAATATTCTTTCCTGAAATGTTCCATCCCAGATGAAGAGCTGACCAAAGGATGCAGATAGGATGCAGATCAAAGACGGTATTTCAGGAGGTAAGGAAAGGGAGGAAACTCCCTGAAAGCTTGAAAGACGTTTGCCACAGAAAACCTGAAATTCAACCCAGGAGAGAGCAGGCAGTAAGAGGTTAACTGCTGAAAGGAGGCACTTTTCTTCTCAACCACAACCTTCTGAGGCTGGTGGCTGCAGAAAAAGCTCAGTAACAAACCAGAAGACAGTGTAGAGAACTCAAAAACATGCATCCAAGAGGAGAAACTAAGATTATCCCTTCCCCCCCCCCGAAGTGTTTTAATTGCCTGAGGTTGGCAAAGCTGCCTTCCAGCTTTGGCAGCAGCCACTTACAAGAGCTGCCCTTCCTCTTCCCAAGGTCCCACCTCCCTGGAAATAGATTCCAAGTCCCCAAAGGAAAGAGATGGAAACAGCTGACTTCTCCCAGTTCAGTTGTCACCTTGCTGCTGGAGGCAGGCAGGGGTTAAGAGCAAGGCTTCCCTTACACCCATGCCAAGCAGGAGGCTCCCAAACACATTTCACAGCTGATGTCCACCAACCAAGGGACCGCCACCACCTCCAGGAGCCTCATGCAGAGGAAGGGGGTGGCAGGGTTGGGGTTTTCATGACATATCATCTCTGGAATTTGCTGCTGAGCATCCCACAGCCTCTGCTTGGTGCCATGCCAGAGCCATTGCTCAAATCCTGCATGACCCACCAGCTGCTGAGGGCAGAGCAGCAAGGCATGCATCATCCAGGCAGGAGGCAAGAGCAGCGGGATCTTGCTGAATGAGCAGCTAAATGCTTCACAAAACTCACTCCTGTCCTCTCGGCAGGAAGCAGCAGGTTGAAGTCCCTGTCTCTCCTGGTCAGCCTGCTTGACCCCAGGCAGGTTCTTTTAGTCCCTGTTTGGAGCAAGACTTTTGTCTCGGGAAGCAGGGAGCTGCGCGGCAGCGCTGAGTGAGATGGGCAGGCTGCCAGCTGAGGATTCCAGCTCCTTCAGGGAGCTGTAACAGGCAGCAAACGCATTAACCATGGGAACAGCTTCCCAAAGGATGTGGTGGATCCCAAACTGTGTTTCCATTGTGAGTGGATGCCTCTGACAAAAAAACCCCCAAAAAAACAAAAAAACCAAAAGCAGGCTGGAGTTCAACCGCAAGAGTTGGCAGGGTGACACCACCAGCCCAGCGAGGGCAGAGGCTCAGGCTGGGCACCCAAGCTGCTGCTGACCTAAGGAATCTCTGCCCTTTGCACCTTGCCATGGCAATTCAAGGCATTTCCTGGCTTAGGCTCCATTTCCAGCCCAATTTTCAGCTGTTTCCATGATCTGCCCCAAGCCAGTTAAATTCTTTGACCCTCTGAACAATCTTCCAAACCTCCTCACCAGCCCCTGCTTGGTTGTTGAATTTTAGCTGCAAACTCCGAGTGAAAGTTTCTCTCGTTGCTTTCATATTCTGTTCCCCAGGCACCAGTTTCCTGGTGACATGCCCAGATAAGGACTAGTGACAGTCTTCAAAGCGTGCAGCACACTGCTAGAAATGAGTCCTCCAGCACCCTGCCTCCTCTCAGTTCCTGCAGAAGATTCCTCAGCAAGGGAGAGATAGGATTGAGCCTCACCCATCGCACACCCCCTGCCTCTTTCCACAGAATCACAGAAGTGTTTAGGTTGGAAAAGACCTTTAAGATAAGCAAGCCCAACCATTAACCCAGCACTACCATGTCACTCAGCACCGCATCGACACAGCTTCTAAATCACTCCAGGGATGAGGACTCCACTACTACTGGGCAACCTGTCCTGAGCCTTGCAACCCTTTTAAAAAATAAATTGTTCCTCATGTCCAAGCTAAATCTCCCCTGGCACAGCTTGAGGCCGTTTCCTCTTGTCACTTGCTGTATTTCAGGGAGTTGTAGAAAGCAAGGAGGTCTCCCCTCTGCCTCCTCTTCTCCAGGCTAAACGCCCTGCTTCACCTCAAAAGATTTGTGCTCTAGACCCTTCACCAGCTTCATTGCCTTCACTAAACACCCCCAGGTCCCTCAGCTGCTCCTCACCAGCTCTGTTCTCCAGAGTCTTCACCAGCTTAGTTGCCCATCTCTGGACCTGCTTTAACACCTCAATGTCCTTGGAATGAGGGCCCCAAAACTAACCCAAATATCTGAGATGCAGTCTCACCAACGTTGAGGACATGGAGACAATTCCTGCCCTGCTCCTGCTGGCCACACTACTGCTGATGCAGGCCAGGATGCTGGTAGCCTTTTTGGCCACCTGGGCACACTGCTGGCTCGTCTTCAGCTGCTGTCAAATCGCACCCCCAGGTCCTTCTTGCTGGGCATCTTCCAGCCACACTGCCCCAAGCCTGGAGCACTGCAGGGCATTGTTGTGACCCAAGAACAGGATTCTTTGAGTTCATCTGTGACAAGTGCAAGGCTATAACGTTCTGTCTTGGAGATGCCTCAAGATACCCCAGGACATTCCACAACATGCTCCATGACACTGAGCACTCCTCTAAGAGATGTTTTAAAAGTCCTCTCCTGTCCAACCAGATGTCTCAAGCTGTTTCAAAACCTTTGGTGGTTTCCAGTGGCTTGCAGCTGAGAATCTGCCTGTGAATAGTTCTGATACATGGAACAGGTTGTCCAGAGAGGTGCTTGAGGCCCCATCCCTGAGGACATGCAAAGTGAGGCTCAACAAGGCTCTGGGAGACCTGATCTAGTTTAGGACGTCCCTGCTCGCTGCAGGGGGCTTAGATCAGATGACCTTTAGAGGTCCCTTGCAACCCAGGTGATTCTATGATTTCAGAGGCTGCTGTCAGTAAAGGAGGAGAAAAACACATGTCAAGGGAGGAGAGGGCTAGATGCTCCCTTGGACTAACCAGGCCCATGATCTCCTCTTGTCCCTTAATTGGGGCTGACACTTCAATTTCCTCAAGCCCACCAAAGCCAGGCTGTGCTCCCCAGGAGGCTGAAGCAGTCAGTGTTGTGCCCCACCTCAACTGCCAGCCAGGCGTACAGCACCAGGACCACGCTCTGCAAACAGCAAGGAGGTCACACTGAACATCCCAAGGGACCAGCAAGACGCAGGAAGCTTTCTGCAGGAACTGAAAACCTCCCTGGAACTAAAGTCCTCCCTTATCTGCCTCCATCAGTCACATTTGGAGAAAATGTTCTTGATTGTATCTGGTGCTTTGGAGGGCCTGTTCACAAGTCTCTGGCTGCTCCCAGTGGATCCAGGCATGGACCTTGGTTGGAAAGGGTCTTGCACCATACACAAAACTGGTCCTCCTTTTCCTGTCTCTTGGTTTTTGAATTTCTATCTCCTTTCAGGATCTACAATCAGAAATTTGAGGGGTTGATTTACACCCAGTAATAAATGACAGTCCTTTCCATGATGCCTCTGCTACGACTGAGACATTTTTTTCCATCCATTACCAACCTAAACCATCTCCACAAGCAGTAAAGTCCAAGCCAAGGGAAAAAGACGGGGGGGGGGAACAAACCACCAGAAAGGATGGCTGGCATCCCTGGGCCATGGCAGAGAGCTGGAAAAGGCTCATCTCCAGGAGCACCGAGTGCCAGTGCTTCTTTTTTTAACCCAGCCAGCAGCTGCAGAATTTAAGCTTTATTAAAAGCCTATTTTGCCCTTGCTGCTGCAAAGGAAACCATCTTCCTCCTCTCCCCTCCCAAATACAAGGCCAAAATCTGCAGACAGACATCCTGTAATGTCACCTTAGAGAGAGGTGGCATCTCCATGGGATGCACAGCTCAGAGCAGCTCCAGGTCACAATAGCACATGAGCAGCTGCCAGGGCTGAGCCTCACTTGGAGGTTTTATGATGAGCAAAACCTGCAACATTCTCTGCTTAGAAGCACGTGGAGCTAGGAAGGCAAGGAAAAGCAGGGGAAAGGCTGGATTTGGAAGCTCCAGGAACCACTCGTGACCCACAGTGTCCCCTGTGCTTTGTCGGCAGTGATGCTGCGGGCAGAAGCTCTCTCCTGAGCACACAGCCTGTGTGCCAGCTCAGAAAGACCCCTCTGAGGCAGCCTTCCTCCAAAGTATATTTTGGAAGAACACAGACAAGAGGTCACATTATTGGTCAGATCAGAACAAGAGACGGAGAGCACAGAGCTAGACACTGTTTACTAAATACTCTTCCCCTAGTGGCTGTTCTAAGCCTACCTCAATGCACAGATTAATCTGGACCAGCACTTGAGGCTGTTGGAGGGTGAGCATCTAGAATGGCACAGCTCTGGGAAGGTTGAAAACTTGCCATTAACAAAGTGACTGCGGGGTCTCTGGTGGCTTGGGCATTGGCATCCCTTAGCCACACTTGACAGTTGGTTGAAGATGAGCTAAGATTAACAGCAGCATCCTGGTCTGGATCAGCAACAGTGTGGCCTGCAGGAGTAGGACAGGGATTGCATTCAGCGCTGGTGAGGCCACATCTTGAGTAATGGGTTCAGTTTTGGGCTCCTCACTCCAAGAAAGACAATGAGTTGCTGGAGCATGTCCAGAGAAGGGCAAAGCAGCTGCTGAAGGGTCTGGAGAATAGGGCTTGGGAGGAACAGCTGAGGGAGTTGGGGGTGCTCAGCCTGGAGAAAAGAAGGTGAAGGGAGACATCACTGCTCTCTACAGCCCCCTGAGAGGAGGCTGGAGCTAGGTGGAGGTTGATCTCCATTCTCTAGTAACAAGTGACAGGAGGAAAGGAAATGGCCTCAAGTTGAACCAGGGGAGGTTTAAGTTGGACATCAGAAGGAACTTCTCCACTGAAAAGGTTCCCCAACACTGGAAGGGGCTGCCCAGAGAGGTGGTTGAATCCCCATCCCTGGAGGTGTTTCAGAGAGGCAGAGATGTGGTGCTGAGGGCTATGGTTTAGCAGCAGCCTTGGTAGAGTTCAAGAATGGTTGGACTGGATGATCTTGAAGGCCCTCTGCAGACAAAACGATTCTATGCTTCTCTTGCCACATCCAGGTTTAATGTCAGCAAGGAAACGCCAACTGCTCCTGCAGCACAACAGCAGAGCAAGCATGAGTGTTGACCTCTCTCCCATTTCTAGCCTGCTGCATCAATCACCACATCATAGCAGGGCTTTAGGATGACATATCACAGAATCATGGAACATCAGAGGTTGGAGGGGACCTCCAGAGATCATCCAATCCAACATCCCTGCCAAGACAGGATCCCCTAGAGTGGTCTGCACAGGAATGCATACAGGAAGGTTTTGAAAGTCTCCAGAGGAGGAGACTCCACCACCTCTCTGGGCAGCCTGCTCCAGGGCTCTGTCACCCTCACTGTAAAGGAGTTTCTCCTCATGTTGAGGTGGAACCTCCTCTGTTCCTGTTTGCAGCTGTTGCTCCTTGTCCTGTTGCTGGAGACCACCAAAATGAGATCGTCCCCAGCCACTTGACCCCCACCCTCAAATATTTACAGACACTGATGAGATCTCCTCTCAGCCTTCTCTTCTCCAGGCTAAACAGCCCCAGGGCTCTCAGTCTCTCTCCATAGGGGAGATGCTCAAGTCCCCAAACCATCCTTGTGGCTTTCTGCTGAACTCTCCCCAGTTCCACTGGGCTGGAGGAGAAAGGCAGAGGGAAGCATCCAAATAATCTGTGCACACACCACACATTTGGGAGGGTGCTCAGAGCCTCCTAGGACAAGGACCATTCCTCCCTGGAATCCCTGCTTGCAGAAGAGGATGATGGTGCCAGGGGTTGGTCCAGCTAAACAAGACAGAGCAGGGTATGAAGAAAGGAAGACCAAGCCCCTCCTTTCAGACAGCCTTTTCTGACTCCAACCCCAAGCCCCTAGAATCATGGAATGGAAGGTTGGAAGGGACCTCCACAGATCATCCAGTCCAATCCCCCTGCCAAAGCAGGGTCACCTGAGGTAGGTCACACAGCAACACAGCCAGGTGGGTTTTGAAAGTCTCCAGAGAAGGAGAACTTTCTGGGTTCCAGTGTGAATCCATTGCCCCTTGTCCTACCACAGGACACCACTGAAAAGAGTCTGGCCCCATC
The DNA here is from genome assembly GCA_013399775.1 of Semnornis frantzii. NCBI lineage: Eukaryota > Metazoa > Chordata > Aves > Piciformes > Ramphastidae > Semnornis > Semnornis frantzii. The sequence continues at coordinate 7,763 of VWYK01026343.1, read as the reverse complement.
TCCTTGATGCTCACCCCTCAGATATTTGCAGTCATTAATTAGATCCCCTCTCAGACTCTTCTCCAGGCTAAACAGCCCCAGGGCTCTCAGCCTTTCCTCCTCAGACAGATGCTCCAGTCTCTTCTTCATCCTCACAGCCTCCATTGGACACTCTCCAGTAGATCCCTGTCCCTCTTCAACTGGGGAGCCCAGAACTGGACATGATACTCCAGATGTAGTCTCACCAGGGCAAAGCAGAGGGGGAACAATCTCCTTTGACCTCCCAGAGCCCTGTTAGCTTTCAGACCCAGCTTGTGGATTGCCTCTGGAATATGTCAGCATTGCTCTTCAAAACAGCAGTGGAAATGCTTACTGAAGGACAGGACTAACCACCCATCTTCTGACCTCTCCTGGTGTCCCTGCTCAGCAGGCAGTGAGCACTTAGCCTGTTTCATAACACAAAAGGAAGCTCCAATCCCTCAGGGCTCAGATTTTGTTTTCTTTGCCAACCTGGGTAAACACAGGCAAACAGCCTTTATTTGCATGCACAGTAAGTGGGACAAAGGATCTGTGGCCAGGTAAGTGTCTAACTGGTGGTCCAGGCATGTAGGAACATGCCTACAAGCCTAGAAATCCTGAGCTGAAAGGGACTTACCTCACAGACTGACTCTGTGCTGCTTCCAAGTCTTGCTTGGAGGTTAAGTAGCAGCCTTTGTTGTTTGGAACATTACCATTTCAGAAAGAAAACCCCACCTCTACATAGGCTCTCGACCAGTCCCACTCCACTAGCCCAAAGGTTCGGTGTCTAACCCAAAACATTGATGCTTTAACAGCAGAAGGTCAAAGCCCTCCAGCCATTAGGTAGATTATGTTTAAGAGCCTTATTCCTTGAAGGCTTGGCCCGGGGAGAGGAGGCCCAGCAAGGCAGCTCATTTAACAGTCAATTAGCAGAGATGGGCTCTTCAGAGCTGACCATCACTGCAGACAGCAAAAAAAAAAAAAAGAGAAACATCACCAGCTTGCCTTCACTACTGCTATTAAACCAGCTGATCCATTCTTCCCTCAGCTGGCAAGACTGGGATGCATCTAGAAGCCACCCAGTGGTTTTACCCTAACCAGTAGAGTAAATTTCTTGATAATAAACAATTCTTTTCTTAGCCTAGATACTCAGAAGGCAGAAGGAAAACCTCAACTTCTGCAACACAAAGCCTTCTCACCAGGCATGTAGTCAAACCAGGATGAACCTGCAGGAAGGTTGGAGAGGGACTGTTTAGAAGGGTTGGTAGTGAAAGGATGAGGGGCAGTGGTTCGAAACTGGGACAGGGCAGATTTAGGTTGGACATTAGGAGGATGTTCTTCACAATGAGGGTGGGGAGACACTGGCACAGGTTGCCCAGGGAGGTGGTGGAGCCCCCATCCCCTGAGATATTCAAGATCAAATTTGGTGGAGCCTGGAACAACCTGGATCTAGTTAAGGATCATAGATTTACAGAATGGCTTGAATTGGAAGGGACCTTGGAGATCATCCAGTTGCCACCCCTCCGTCATGGGCAGGGACAGCTTTCTCTAGCCCCGCTTGCTCAAGGCCTCATCCAGCCTGGCCTTGAACACCTCCAGGGAGGGAGCAGCCACAACCTCCCTGGGCAACCTGTGCCAGTGCCTCACCAGCCTCACTGCCAGGAATTTCTTTCTCATCTCCAGTCTCAATCTCCCCTCTTCCAGCTCATTGTCCCTCATTCTGCCACTCTCAGCCCTTGTCCAAAGTCCCTCCCCAGCTCTCCTGTAGCCCCCTTCAAGTACTGGAACTTTGCTCAAAGGTCTCCTTGGAGCCTTCTCTTCTCCAGGCTGAACATCCCCAACTTTCCCTGCCTATCCCCCCAGGGGAGGTTTCTCCAGCCCTCTGATCATCTTCATGGCTTCCTCTGGACCTGCTCCAACAGTTCCTTGTGTTGGGGGCACCAGAACTGGACACAGTGCTCCAGGTGGGGTCTCAGCAGACCAGAGGAGAGGTTAAACAACCCTAGGTCCCTCAGCCACTCCTTACAAGGCTTATGCTTTGCACCCTTCACCAACTTCATTGCTCTCCCAACACACCCCAGCACCTCGATCTCTTTCATTCCAGGTTATGGAAGCTGTCAGTATAGTATCACGACCTTCAAGGATTCCAGACTAATGCTCCTCTGATGCCCCACAAGCAACTTCTGGACACAGCAGAGAGGCACTACAAAAGATTTGGCTACCACAAACATCTCTGCAGACTGAAACCTACCCTGGGGAATCTGATTTACTCTCCTGTCTTGAGGGACAACACAAAGATGCCCAAAGCCTGATATCCAGTCTGGTAACAACAGGCAAGGAGCAACTGCAGCTTGCTTTCTGCTCTTACCAGTGCCATGCTGGCAGGCAAAACCAAGCAAGGCTGCCCAACCTCACTTTTTCAGCAGCAGAGCTAAACAGCAATCCTGAAGGGCAAAAGGCCTTGGAGAGGAGCTGCCACCAGAGACAGTAACTTTCCCCCACATACCCTCCTCCCCTGAAGGCAGCAACCAGAAGAATAAATTCTGAGGGAAGGAAAAAACTGACAGTGTTTGCCATTTAAATGTATGCCTCAAGGCACAGCTTAGAAGCAGGATTCTTAGGCTATGAACAAAAAGAAAAAGCCTTCAGTTCTCTCCTCCCTCATGGGAATATCTCCTAGGCTGGGTGAAGCTTACCTGAGCAGACCCTGCTGTGTTCAGCTCCGCAGGGAAGGGAGCAAATGGGAGAAGCTGCAACGCTACCATCCCAAGTAACCACTTCAGAAGGCCAAGTGTTTATTTTACCTGGTTCCTCTGCTTGCTGAGTTTGAGGCAGAATTTCCCTGCTGGTTTCCTGACCTTGCTACATTTAGTTGAGATGAAGGCATGAAGGATTTATTTCAAACTCAAGAAGAGCAAAGGACTGCGTGAGCAGAGGGATCGAAGTTACAGGTGACACTGGTTTATATCAGGAAAGGTGACCTGGAGGTAATTAACCCTCTCAGAATTAAAGCATCACAGAATTATTTCAGTCGGAAAAGACCATTAAGACTGAGTCCAGCACAGACAAGTCCACCACTAAACCAAGTCCCTCAGCACCACATCTCCACAGCTTTTCAAAATCTCCAGTGGTGGAAACTCCACCACTGCCCTTGTCCCTGACAGCTCCTTTGGAAAGAAATTGTTTCTTATGTCCAACCTAAACCTGCCCTGGCACAGCTTGAGGCCATTTCCTTTTGTCCTGTTGCTTGGGAGAAGAGACCAACCCTTACCTTGCTCAAACCTCCTTTCAGGCATTTGTGGAGAGCCAGAAGGGCTCCCTTCAGCCTCTTTTTCTCCAGACTAAACAACCCCAGTTCCTTCAGCTGCTCCTTACGTGTCTTGGGCTCTAGACCCTTCGCCAACTTCATTGCCCTCTTCTGTAGACCTGCTCCAGCACCTCAATATCCTTCTTGTAGCAAGGAAGCCATCACAAAGAATGACTGCACTTAAGAGGACAAACACAGCTCCTGAGCCCTCCCCAGGTATGAATGAGGCAGACACTGGGACCTGGGGGAGAGAACAGCAGTGTGGAAAGATGAAGTCTCACAGTAAACTCTGAGGCAGGGCTAAGGGAAGCTGATGTGTACTGGCTCCTAACTACACTCAGCTGCCAGGATCACCTCCTCCTCACCTCATACTTCTTGCCCTCAGACCTCGAGGCTGTTACAATTGGAGGAGCTACAAGAGCAAAATGAATCAATGCACAGCAAGGAAAACCCCCGTCTGGATTAGGTGTGCAGCTGAGCTGCTGGCCAGGTTTTCTCAGCCCAGCTGCACATACTGGTAGTGCACAACCCAAAGTTAAAACCAGCCAAAGCACAAAGGGCACTTTTAGTGGTAGGGTTTGCTCCAGGCCTTCACCCCTCCTGGGGTGGCTGCAGCCACATGGAAGTCCCAAGCTGGCTTGGAGCACACCAGCAGCAGCAGGACGCAGAGATTCTCTCTGCATCCCCAAACCAGTGAGTGGGCTTAACTGGGCTGAAGCTCCCACAGCAGCTCCCGTTTAGGAACAAGTTCTTTACTGTGAGGGTGACAGAACACTGCAACAAGTTGCCCAGGTAGGTGGTTGAGGCCCCTTCCCTGTAGATATGTGAAGTGAAGCTTGACAGGGCTCTGAACAACCTGATCTAGCTGAGGATGTCCTTGCTGACTGTGGAGGGGGTTGGACTGCATGACCTTTGGAGCTCTCTTTCAGCCCAGTCTGTTCTATGACATCCTCCCCCACCAACATCATGTGCAGCCGGTGAGACAGAGGGTGCTGGGTCTGGGGTGCTCAGCCCCACCCCCCCCAGGACTACTGATCATCAAATCAGAGTGTTCTATGTCCAGCATCCCAAGACAATGGAGACATTTAGGTTGGACAAAGGAACAATCTCTTCCCCAGAAAGGTTGTCAAGGCCTGGAACAGGCTGCCCAGGGTAGTGGAAGAGTCCCCATTCCTGGGGGAATTGAAAAGAGGCATAGATGTGATGCTGATGGGCATGGTTGAGTGGTGACCTGGCAGTGCTGAGTTAATGGTTGGACTTGAGCTTTAAAAGGTCTTTTCCAACCCAAACAATTCCATGGTTCTACGACAGCAGTGAAGTCTGTTCTGGCACACACCGTCAGCTCACCATCACATTCCCCTGAGGCAACTCCACCACTTGTTTCAACCTGCCAGTGTAAAGATGAACAGCTGGCAGGAGGACATTAAACACTGTCCCCAGGCTGCTCTTGAGGTTGTGTGGGAGCCATTCACACCCTCCTCCAAGCACGCAGCAGTGCCAGCGCAGCCTGTACGCTGCTCATTGTTGTCACCGTGCAGCTACAGCATCTTTGTTCCTGCCACATGTGTCTGCCTTAAAGGGGACATGGGAGCTGCTGGTTTTGCTTGACGTTGGGATCTGTGTCTTTGTTCCCTCTTCCCCACAGCAGGCAGCCCTTCTCCAAACTGTTTTCTCTTGCTTTTTTCTTTTTCCCTTTGTTTAAGTCTTTGCTGCTTTTGCCAGATAGGGCAAAATTCTGGAGATCTCAGGGATAGCTGTTTCCTGGTTAAAGATTTGGAGCACCACAACAAAGACAGTTTGATAGTCAGCAGAAAAAGCAAAAACAAGTGACCAGAGGAAGCTCTCAACGCTTCTTGCACTACAGGCAGAGAGAAGAGATCATCTTCTCCTTTGCTGCTCACGTTCGAAGTCGGCGGAGCCTGATCTATTTCATTCCCACGCATATTCCTCCTTCTCCTACATTGCAAGCAAGCCCATGTCATGAGAACTGCAGCACAGCACATCCTTACCCATCAATTTTGGGAAGCAGGGCAGGGTTGCGGTAAGCAGCAGCCCAAGGAGAACATGGTTTTATTCCCTGTAGGATCTCCACGTGCTCCCCTACCCCCACCCTGCTGGGAGGAAGCAGTGGGGAGGAGAGGAACATGTCAGATGCTTCAGTCTTTGGTCTTTTTCATATCTGCAAATACGAGTTTCTTATTAAAAGATAAAGAGGGGAAAAAAAAAAAAAACAACCAAAACCACACAAACTCTTTCATCCTCTACGCCCCAACCTAATCTTTAAATACCTACTGAAATCTAAGTAATGGATAGACACTGCCTTTAGCAGCTGCAGGCTCAGTCATCCCTTTCATGTACACAGACAAGAAGCTGACGAGGACTAAGGGCTGCTTAACTTAAAACTGACAAAGTCTGATCACTGTGTCTGGCAATGAATATTAAAAGCAATGACAAGACTGACATTATCTAGCTGCACTGCAGCTTCTGGGTTGGTGTGGTTTTTGGGTTTGTTTTTTTTTGTTTTTTTTTTTTTTTTTCCCTCTTTCCTTTAAATGCTTCATTCCTCAGCTCTCACTGCAAGGATCTGAGTCTGGAAAATACAGCTCAGGCTGACATCTTCCCGAAGCGCTAAAGCCCAGCTTCAGGGGTGCCAAAGTGAAGACACTTCAAAGGGCCCTGCTTACAAAGCAACACGATTCCCTGAGAACAAACACAAATAAAACCACTCCTCTCCCCTGTCCTTGTGCTGCACACCACTCTGAGGCTTCAAAGAGGCCTCACAGTGTATCTAGATGCAGGGTAACGTTGCTAAATCACCTTCTTCACCCCTCACTGCCAGCTCCGCTCTCCGAGAGGCAACTGCACGGCTGCAGTAAGGAACTAGAGCTCTCCTACATGCTCCAGGGACCACATTTACTACAGTTTCTGCTCCAAATGATGACAGATGTTTCCTTAAGTGCCCAGAACTTACTCCCCCCCACCAAAGAAACAGTTTAGAAACTGCTAAGTGTCTCTAACCAAAAGAGCAGTGCTTAAACAACAGTGTTAAAGACGGAACAAGCAAGATGCCAAAATGCTTTCTCTCTTTAAATAGAAGGGGAAAGCAGCACTGCCTGCAGAGACTTGCTCCAGAGCCCAAAATTGCTCTCACCATGAAATGTATCTACCTTATTTCCAGCTCCAGCTCTTTCAGTCACTGCTTACAGCTGCTTCTGGGTGGGTTGGGTTAAAGAGCACCTCCCTTAACTGGGAATGACAACCTCATATAGAAAATCACAGGCTAAGGTCAAGTCACATCCTAGAATTGTACAATCTTTAAGCTTGGAAAAGACCTATTCTAAGATCATAGAATCATCAGGGTTGGAAAGGGACTTCAAGTATCATCCAGTTCCAACCCTGCCATGGGCAGGGACACCCCATGCTAGATCAGGTTGCTCAGAGCCACATCCAGCCTGGCCTTAAAAACCTCCAGGGATGAAGCTTTTACCACCTCCCTGGGCAACCTGTACCAGTCTCTCACCACCTTCATGCTGNCTTTCCTGCCACAGTGGCTCCAGAACTGGGCACAGTGCTCCAGGTGGGGTCTCACCAGAGCAGTGCGGAGGGACAGAATCCTCTCCCTCGCCCTGCTGCCCACATTGCTCTTGATGAAGCCCAGGCTCTGCTTGGCTCTCTGGGATGCAACTGCACACTGCTGGTTCACATTGAGCTTCTCATTCACCAATACCCACAAGACCTGTTCTTCATCAAGTCCAACCTTCTACCCAACACCTCCATGACCACTAGACTATGTCCCAAAGTGTCACACCTACTTGTTTTTTTGAACACCACCACTCCCCTGGACTGCCTGTTCCCGTGCCTCAATCCTACCTGATTCCTCCTAACTCAAAAGCTGTAGTTAAGCTCTCAGAGCCACCACATGATCCAACATCAACTCACACTGGATTTTGTAGTGGGTGTGGGAGCTGTTTCCAAGCAACAGGGCTCAAACCACTGGCTGCCCAAGGCTGCAGAGGATCTCTCTGCCATGGAGCATGCTCGGGCACTCCTGCAGCTGCTGCCCTGACTTCCACAGAGAGCATCCAAAACCTCTCTAGGGATCCCCTTAGAACAAACCTAAGTCCCACCCTATTCTGCAGCAAGGATGCAGGCGGCAGCATCACTGCTTACTTCTTCACAGTGGAGATGTCTTCCCCCAGCTCCCTGGGTCTTGTCTCCACTGCTCTCACCCCACAGTCACACATAAGCATAGCTGGCAGGCTTATCCCATGCTGACACCAAGCCTCAGTCCTATTCTGGACTCATTGAGCTGCCTCATGGTACCAATTTAATAACCACAACTCCTGAGTGGCAGGGACCCACATCTTACTACCTCTTTTCCATCCCCCAAAGAAAAGAGAGACATTTGCTATCACAACCAAGAATGGTGTTTTCATCAGCAGATCATAGAATCAACCAG
>VWYK01026335.1:31422-56681 GCA_013399775.1 Semnornis frantzii | reverse complement strand
GTTTTCCTTCTATATCAGGAGCTCCTGAGCTTTTAGAAATCTGCCTGTTTTCTTAAAGCAGCCATGTTCAAATTTTTCATACACAAGGCTACCATTTGTCCTAAACCCAGAGTTATTAGGGCTATATTCATAGAGAATAAGCAGAGTACTGTATTATGTGTATAAAACTCAGTACAGGAGTCTGGAAGTTCAGTTTTTGGCCAGACAACACTCAGTAAAGCTGTAGGAGGAGAAAAAGGAGTTGCAATATTTCCTGACTTATTNAAAAAGGAGTTGCAATATTTCCTGACTTATTAAAAACAGAGTAATGTTAAAGCTGACCCGGCCAAGAAGACACTCTCCAAAATCCAAAAACATTCCTTGAATCTTTATCCACATTAAATCAAACAGAAGGGAACCAAGCTTCACAACAAGATACAGTGCAGGTACCACAGCCCTAATGGATAAACAACTGTCCAGACCAACCAGATAACCTTCATTTTTACCTTCTGACCCTAATTAACAATATATCAAATTTAATTAGCCTCATGTTGAAGCGCCAAATATTAGATGTGATGGTTTGGGACTTACCCACCACCCCCCCAAAATGAAATCACCCAGATTAGACTCAGCCAACTGGTAGTTAAGGAATGAAGTTATATTTACAGCTTAGCACAATTTACAAGCAGATATATGCACAATATACAGTTATACAAGTTAAAAGTAATACAGAAACACAAAATCCCTCCCAAAACAATCAGATTGCCAGGAGGCTCCTGACCCAAACCTCCTCCCCACTTGCCCCTCTTTCCCTCCCTTCAGAAATAACCAGATCAGTCCCTGTGTATCTCATGTCATAAATCTGGAGAGATCTGAGTCGAGGTGTCAAAAATGACAACAAGAAGGTTAGAGGAAATAAAGGGTCAGGTGAATTAGAGTTAAGGCAGATGCAGCCACAGACTGCCAGAGAGAAAGAGCAGACCAACTAGCTGAGAAGTGTGTGAGCAGTGAGTGTCTTATCTATATTTTGACTAGTTGCATTTCTCAGCAGAAGAATAAGTGATATAGGTTACTGTTGGTTTTTTGTCTTCTCACAGCTAAGGATTGAATTTTTCTCAGTAAAATATTCCAATTAGCCTCAAACCAGCATACCCTGGGAGGAGAAGGGGGATGGCTTCTACGTGTGCTGCAGAAGAGCCACAGCCTGCAGTGCAACTCTGCAAAGGGTTCAGAGGACTCAACGAAATGAGACCAGCAGCATGGACTTGGTGCTGCAACACATCACAGCTTCACAGATTGCACTGGGCTGGAAGGGATCCTCCAAGGGCATCTTGTCCAACCCCCTGCAGGCAGCAGGGACAGCTCCAGCCAGAGTAGGCTGCACAGGGACACAGCAAGGCTGAGCTTGGATGTCTGCAGGGATGGGGCCTCAAGCACAGCCCTGGGCAGCCTGTGTCACTCTCTCCCCACCCTCCTTGTGCACAGTTTCCTCCTGATGTCCAATCTAACTCTGCCCTGCTCCACTTCCAACCCATTACCCTTGGTCTGTCCCCACAGTCCCTTCTGCACAGTCCCTCTCCAGCCTGCCTGCAGGTCCCCTGCAGATATTGAAATGCAGCTTTGTGGTCTCCCTGCAGCCTTCTCTCCAAGCTGCACAACCCCAACTCTCCCAGCCTGTCCCCACAGCAGAGATTCTCCAGTACGCTGAGCATCTTGGAGGCCTCCTCTGCACCCTCTCCATGACGTCCAGGTCCCTTTTGTGTTGGAGTCCCACAACTGGCCCCAACCCTGCAGATGAGGTCTCCCCAGAGCAGAGCAGAGCAGAGCAGAGCAGAACAGAGCAGAGGGGCAGGATCTCCTCTCTCCATCTCTGCCCACACTACTCTGGATGCAGCCCAGGCTGCCCTTGGCCTTCTGTGCTGTCAGTGCCCATTGCTGGCTCCTGCCCAGCTTTTCCCCCACCAACCCCCCCAGGTCCTTCTCTGCAGGGCTTCTCTCAATCTCTTCACCCCCAGCCTGGACTGATATCGAGGGCTGCCCTGACTTAGATGCAGGACCTTGCACTTGGCTCTGTTAAACCTCCTGAGGTTTTCCTCAGCCACCTCTGCAGTCCCTGGAGCCAGTCAAGAGCTGTGTGCTCATCTCTGCCTGCTTTTGGGGCAGGACCATTCTGAGCTCCTCTATTCTCACAGCAGTCCTGGTGCTGGATGTGCCTTGATAATGCTTCTGGACTCTTTGTGGCTCTCTGCATGCAGGGGCTGTGATCTCTGTGCCCCTTTCCACCCTCTCTCAGCAGTGCTGGATGGGCGAGGCAGCTGCCCTTGCCTGGAGGTTGGTGCCTGTGGTGCCCAGTGGTCAGAAAGGCTGTCAGAAGCACCCAGGAACATCAGCCTGATCTCAGTGCCAGGGCAGACCACAGAGTAGGTCATCTAGAGGCCAGCACAGGGCACAGCCAGGACAACCAGGAGATCAGGCCTAGTCACCATGGGTTTATGAAAAGCAGGTCCTGCTTAACCACCTCACCTCCTTCTATGACCAAGTGCCCTGCTGAGTGAGGGAGGTGCAGGCTATGGGTGTGTGCACTTTAGTGAAGCCTTGGGCACGTTGCCCTCTTGGACAGGTTGCCCACAGGCTGCACAGGCATGCTCTGCTGGCTCCAAAACTGTTCCAGGTTGGGGTCAGAAGGGCTGAAACTGCCCAGCAGAAAAGGGTCTGGGGGGTGCTGGGTGACAGCAGCTGAAGATGTGTGCCCAGTTGTGCAAGAAGGGCACCAGCAGCCTGGCCTGGATCAGCAATGGTGTGAGCAGCAGGAGCAGGGCTGTGATGGTGCCCATGGACTGAGCATTGGTGAGGCTGCACCTCGAATCCTGCGTTCAGTTCTGTGCCACTCTCTTCAAGAAGGGCACTGAGGGGCTGGAGCAGGTCCAGAGAAGGGCAAGAATGCTGGCGAGGGATCTTGAACACAGGTGCTGGGGAGGAGTGGGGTGAGGCGGAGGGAGCTGGAGGTGTTCAGTGTGGGGCAGAGGAGGCTGAGAGGAGACCTTATGGCTCTTTACAGCTCCCTTAAAGGAGGCCAGAGCCAGATGGAAGTTGGGCTCTGCTCCCAAGAAATGAGTGACTGGGAAAAGGAAAATGGTCTCAGGCTGCACCAGCAAAGGTTTAGGTTGGAGATTAGGAACAATTTATTCAGCCAAAGGGTCATTGGGCACTGCCCCAGGCTGCCCAGGGCAGTGATGGAGTCCCCATCCCAGGAGTGTTTAAAAGTTGTCTGGCTGAGGAGCTCAGGGCAAGCTTCTGATATCTGTGGACAGAGAGGAGTTAGGCTGTAGCTGATCTTTTCCAACCAGGAGGTTCTGTGATGTGTCCTCCTGGTACAGTCTTGGCCTTGGCTCTGGGCTGGGAGCACAGCTGCAGGGCAAGAAGGCAGCTGGAAGGGTGGCTGGAGCTGAGATGTTCCCAGAGCTAGTGCCTGTGCCAGACCTGCAGACAGGACTCTACCCTGCAGAGAGCACCCTAGGGCTGTTGATCAGTGTGGTACCCAGCAATGGCCTGAAGGTACAGGGCACAAGCCACTGTATGTGTGAGCTGCTCCCCAGGAGGGCACTGGAGCTACCAGGCCTTCCTCAGCTGTGGCTCTGATCTTTGTCCCTTGTTCTCCATGTGAGCAGCAGCTCTGGTGAGGGACCCAGAGCAGCTCTGTGAGGAGCAAAGGCTGAGAGCCCTGGGGCTGAGAACCTGCAGAAGAGCAGCCCCAGAGGGGAGCTGAGCAGTGCACAGTAAGAGCTGAAGGAGTTGTGGGGGCCAAGAGGCTGGGGCCAGGCTCTTGTTGGTGGTGCTCAGGAACAGGGCAAGGGTCAGTGGGCACAGACTGGCACCCAGGAGGTTCCATGTGAAGAGGAGGAGAAAGTTGTTTGTTGTGAGGGGGCTGGAGGCCTGGAGCAGGCTGCCCAGAGAGGTTGTGGAGTCTTCTTGTGTGGAGAGCTTCCACCCCCCCCTGGGCATTGCGCTCCTGGGCAAGCTGCTGTGAGTGCCCTGCTGGGCAGGGGGTTGGGCTGGGTGAGCTCCAGAGGTCCCTTCCAACTCCACTATGCCTGGATTTTGGATTTCTAACCCCTCCAGCTGCTCTGCATGGTGGAACTGCCTCTGACCTGTTTGCAGCAGCCCCTAGCTGAGCTTCAGTGGTTCTGGGAGGTGTGGTATCCTGCCTGGCTCAGTTCCTGGCACAGGGCCACCCATGCAATTTGAAGGGCAGGCATCTGGCAGACCTGGCTCCTCCAAGCTTCAGGTTGTACCCTGGTGACTGCTGTGAGCAGTCACAAGCTGAGGCCCTGAGGGCTGGCAGTTACCAGCAGCTTTGTCCACCCACCAGCATGGGTCTGGAGCTGGGAGTGTGCAGCCTGGAGAGGAGAAGGCTCCAAGGGGACCTCTGAGCTGCCTGCCAAGAGCTGAAGGCATCCTGCAGGAAGGCTGCAGAGGAACTTTTGCTGAGAGTGTCTGAGCCGGGTCAAGGGGGAATAGTTTGGAGCTGAGGCAGAGCAGGTTTAGAGTGGAGCTGAGGAAGTAGTTCATCGGTGTGAGGCTACTGAGACTCTGACATGGGTTGCCCAGGGAGGTTGTGGCTGCCTCCTGCCTGGGGGTGATCAAAGCCAGGTTGGATGAGGCATCGAGCATCCAGGTCTAGTTGAGAGATGTCCCTGCTATGAGGGAGGTTGAAGCAGATGATCCCTTCCATGCTGAGCCATCCTCTGGTTCTATGATGCTGCCAGAACTGTGAGAGCAGAGGATGGTTTGTTGTGGGAGGCCACAGTACAGCCAGCAAGGTGGTGCTCTTGGCTGTCAAGGCCATGGAAAGAACGTAAGCAGAGCCCAGAGCCTCCTTGCTTCCTACTTTGTGTTGGGATGTCCAACCACTTTCCTCTGTACCTGCCAGGTCAAGGCAGCTGCCACCAGCTGCTGTTTGCAAGCAACTTGGCATGGATCAACATCAGTGGCACATGGTGGCCTCTCTGCTCCAGGTTGTCCCTGGTTGGATTTGGCCCTGACACAGCTTTCCTGAAGCATTTCTCTGGTGAGGAAGATGGTTCCAGTCAGAGCAGGGACTGCTGCACACAATTCTCTCTGCCTCGAGAGTTCCCTTTTTTTTTTCCAGTTCCCCTCCTCACTTCTCCCACCCTCTGCCAGAGAGCACAAAAATAGCACAGCAGCAGTGTGAGCGTCTGAGGGAGTGCCTCTGGCTTTGGCTGACAGAGGCCTGCAGATTTTTAGACAAAAGCAAACATTTTTGCATCAAAACTCAGGAAAAAAGGCAGTTTGCAGAAGAGAAGCCAACAAGGGGAGGAAAGGGGCAGCCAGAGGTGAGGAGGGAGGGGGCAGCCTCTGCTGCTTGGTGGCCAGGCACAGGAGCAGAGGCAATGGTTCCAGGCTGCCCTAGGGGAGGCTCAGGCTGCAGCTCAGGAACTCTTTGTGCCCTGGGAGGCTTCTCAAAGCTTGGCACAGGTTGCTTGGGGCAGTGCTGCAGTCCTCATCCCTGGAGGGCTTCCAACATCTGTGGCCTGGTGTGAGGGGCAGGGTTCAGTGGTGCCCCTGCAGTGCTGGGTGCAGGGCTGGGCTGGCTGAGCTGGGAGGGCTCTGCCAGCAAAGCAGACTCTGTGAATAGTTTGCAGCTGGCAGTCTGTGGCACAGGAGAAAGATGCTGAGTGCCACCCAGCTCCTGGCCGTGTACAGCCATGGGGTGTGGCAACAGCAGTGAAAGTGGCCTTGGGTGCCTCTTTCAGCCTGAGGAGTCCAAGATGCCCTTCTGCAGTGGGGTTCAGTGTGCCCATGAATCTGCTCTCAGCAGGATGTGCTCAGCACACCCCAGCGAGGCTGATCAGGCACCAAATCAGTGTGCCCTGGTGCCAAGCAACATGCTGGGGATAGGGACAAGGAGGCAGTGCCTGAGGTCTCAGGGGGACACCTGCTCTGGCATGGAACTGATTTCGATACACCCTACATGGAATGGCTACTGCTGGGGACATTGCCAGCCCCTGGTGCTCTAGACTTGGCTTCCTACTGCCCTCTTTCTGACCCAGTGACAGGCTGAGGAAGGCCTGGCTTGCCAGGAGCTCCTTGTGGTAAAAGTCTCTTATGGTTGCAAAGGCTTTGCTTCATGATGCCCGTGGTACATGTGCCTGAGCACAAGTGAGCATCCCTCAGCAGGTGTCTGCAGGTCCTCCATCCCTTGGGTGCTGGCTCAGGACCATCTGGGAGGATCCCAGCGGCTGGGCCATGCCACACAACAGCCACAGAGAACCAAGCAGCAGCTCCTGGGCGGTGCGGAAGGAAATGTCCCACGCTCCTGGCCAGGAGTTGTGGGGCAGAGACCATCAGCCCCACACAACTCTCTGCTGAACTGAGGAGGGGGAGAAGTCTTTGGGGGATTCCCAGGTGTCCTTGCTGAATCATAGAATCATAGAATCAGTCAGAGTTGGAAGGGACCACAAGGATCATCCAGTTCCACCCCCCTGCCATGGGCAGGGACACCTCACACTAGATCAGGCTGTCCAGAGCCTCATCCAGCCTGTCCTTAAACACCTCCAGGGATGAGGCTTCCACCACCTCCCTGGGCAACCTGTTCCAGGGTCTCACCACCCTCATTGCTGAAGAACTTCTTCCTAACATCCAGTCCGAATCTGCCCATTTCTAGCTTTGTTCCATTCCACCCAGTCCTATCACTACCTGATTGGCTAAAAGGTCCCTCCCCAGCTTTGGTGGCTCATGGGTTTCCTGGTGTGCTCTAGTGTGAACCCTGAGCTGGTTGCTTGCTTCTGCTCCTGGGGCTACCTCTTCCTAGCAGCAAATGGGGCTGCTGTGATGGGGATGAGGATGGCATGGATGTGGTGAAGCTCTCAGGGCTCTGTGTCTGTTTCACCTGTGTGGTTGAATTGAAGCCCCCAGGTGCTGCAGGAGGGGTCCTGCTGGCTGCCCTTTGCAGGAGCAGTGGTGGCTCTGGAGGGGCCTAGGTAAGGCTCCCCTTGCCAGCTGTGACTGGCAGCTGGCTGGGCACACGGCGGGGGGCGATTCTTGCTGTTTCCCAGCTCCTTCTCTTTTGCAGCACTAGCAGAATTTCTCAGTGTACAGACATTTGTCAATTTGCATAATTAAAGCCCTGCCAGCTCATCCAGATTCACAGATCCCTGCGCTGGCTCCCCTGGGACTCACCACTTCTCTCCCATGAATTATTTACTGTCAGTGCCACTTCAAACGGGGCCTTTGTCTGCTCTTCTTGCTCCAGATTCCAACTCTCCAAGCTGGAGAACGTGGAGCTGCTCCATTCCCCTGTCTCAGATGACCACATGGTTAGGGTTAGGACCACAGGGTCCTCTTGAGTTAGGGGAAAGGAGCAACTGCCTTTGCTATAGACCTTCCTCAGGCTCTGCCCATCAGGTGGAAGCAGTGGAGCCCCATGGCACTTTGGGGCTGCCCAAGACCAGGAGCTGGCTGTGGACCTGCCAGCATCTAAGTTTGTCTCCTCCCCATGCCTTCATGCTACTGGTGCCTCGGTCGCAGCACTGGGGGTGGCTGGCACCTCTGTCCTCACCTACTTGACCATTGTCCCTGCCCACGGAGGACCAGGGCTGTATGTGTGGCAGGCTCCCACCTGCAACCCCCTGTGCTGTGGGGAAGCAAGGGGGCAGCACCCCAGCTTCTGCTCTCTGCTCCCTTTCCTCTTTGTGCTCTGGTGACAGGCCCCACTCACTGCCTCCTTGCCAGAGTCCAGAGCTCCCTGGTTCAGGCACACAACAGAGGAGGCAGGTGAGGTAGCCAGAGAGGCAGAGCTGGCAGGAGGGGATGGTGAGCACAGGGAGCCATTGCTCATTTTAGCTCTCCCTGCCAGGCCAGTGTGTGCTGGGAAGTCCCACCCGAGAGCAGCACAAATATTTGTGCTGAGGAAACACTTCTGATTAAGTCCTGCAGATCCACTTCTCAGTCTCTGTTTGCTGCTGGCTCTGTGGAGCCCCGCAGGCAGTGTGGTTCTGGCAGGTGAACCCCAGCCCCTGCATGCTGCAGATCCTCCCTTGCCCATGGCTGTGGCAGCTCCCTGCTGGCAGCAGCTGGGGTGGGCAGCGTGGGCAGAGGTACAACTACGTTCCCCGCGGAGCAGAGCCAAGGCTGAAAACAGCCCCTACAAGGTCCCAGTGCTCAGTAGACCAAAGTCAAGCTGCCAGCTGCTGCCTTTGTACCATGGTGTAAAGTGATCTGGGCATGGAGCACACAAGCAGAGAGAGTGGTGCAGCGAGCCCAGAGTGGCACTCTGCAGGCTGCTGTGCCATGCTGACACCTCGCCCTGGGCCTAGGCAGGAGGTTTGCAGCTAAAATCCAGCCCCGAAAAGTCACCATCTACCCAGACTAGAGCTTCAAGTGCCCTTGCCAGCCTCTGCCTACCCATCAGTGTGGGGGTGCAGCAGCGTGGCACCCATAAGCACTCATGATCTCCTGCAGCTATGCCAGCCCTGAGGCTTGGCATTGGGTGGGAGGATGGGGGACTGGCCCTACAAGGAGTGGCTGAGGGAGCTGGAGAAGAGGAGGCTCATGGGTGATCTCTTTGCTGTCTGCAGCTACCTGAAGGGAGATTGTAGCCAGGTGGAGTTGGTCTCTTCTCCCAGGCAACCAGGAACAGAAGACGACACAGCCTCAAGCTGTGCCAGGGCAGGTTCAGGCTGGATGTCAGGAGGAAGTTCTTCAGAACAAGAGGGATTGCCATTGGAATGGGCTGCCTGGGGAGGCGGTGGAGTCACTGTGCCTGGAGGTGTTTAAAAGGAGGCTGCATGAGGCACTTAGTGCCACGGTTAGTTCATGAGAAGGTGTTAGGGGATAGGTTGGACTCCATGGTCTCAGAGGTCTTTTCCAACCGGGTTCATTCTGTGATTCTGTGACACTTTCCTCTTGTGGGCTGGGAGGACTCCCGGTGATGCTGGTGGGCTCCAGAGGGTGTGATGCTGAAGGCTGTGTGCTGGAGGCTGCATGCTGGGAGGCTGGGTGCTGAAGACTTGCAGCTGGAGACTGGGTGCTGGAGGCTGGTCTCTGGCTGTGCCCATCAGGAGGTGTGATCACGCCTGCAGCAGCCAGGCCCCCCCCTGCAATTCTCAGCTCCTCTGCCCCTCCCTGAAGCAGTTGAGGTGAGAAATGGTACAGTGCATCTGAGGGCTGTGGTGAGAAACTGTTGCAAAGGCTTCTCAGGGTGTGCTGGAAGCTGGAATCTGCATCTGGGCTTTGTTGGGGGGTGGTTATTTATTTATTTATTTCTCTGTTTGTTCCTGGAGCTGGCTGGTGCTGATGTATTATTTATACAGCAGGAAATTAGACTCTGAGGACTGAAGTATTCTTCAAATGAGCTTCCTAATTCTGTCAATTAAGAATGCAGAGGCTGCTGGGCTCTGCCTGGGGAGGAGCTGCAGCAGAGTGAAAGCTGCCCCTGGTCACTGCCCTGCTGAGCTGCTGTGGGCAGCAGGCTGGCAGCCCTCAGCTGCAGGAACCAGACCCCGTTCCCAAAATCCAGTGAGTGAGGTGCCAAGGGTACTACAGACAGCAACTCCTGCTGATTGCCCTGAGGCAAAGAATTCCCCAGTGCCACTGGCAGCAGGAACAGTGTGGCCAGCAGGGACAAGGAAGTTCTCCTGCCCCTCTGCTCTGCACTGCTGAGACCACAGCTCCAATACTGCATCCAGTTCTGGGCTCCCCATTTCCAGAAAGAACTGCTGGGGAGAGCCCAATGGAGGCTGTGAGGATGATGAAGGGCTTGGAATATCCCTGCTGTGGAGAAAGGCTGAGAGCCCTGGGGCTGCTTAAGCTGGAGAGGAGAAGGCTGAGAGAGGACTTGATCAATGTCTATCAATAGCTGAGGGGCAATGGTCAGGATGAAGGTGCCAGGCTCTGCTCGGTGGTGCCCAGGGCCAGCACAAGGACCAAGAGGGCTCAGCTGGAAGCCAGGAAGTTGCAGCTCAGCATGAGGAGAAAGTTGTTTAGTATAAGGGTGCTGGAGGCCTGGAGCAGGCTGCCCAGAGAGTTTGTGGAGTCTCCTGCTCTGGAGCCTTTCCAAGCTCCCCCCTGGATGTGTTCCCATGTGCCCTGCCCTGTGTGCCCCTGCTCTGGCAGGGGTTGGGCTGGATGCCCTCTGGAGATCCTTTCCAGCCCCTAACATTCTGTGAGTATTGAATCTGTGGTCTCCTGTTCTGGTCTGGAATTAAGTCTGGAACTCCTCAGTACTGTTAACAAATGGCTCCAGAGCTGGGGGCTCACTGCTATGAGTCAAGGGTCATTTACTCTCTAATTAGGGCAGTCACTCTTCATGTGCTCCCAGTGTAACTCTAGAACAAATGAACTGACACATAATTAATACATTAAAGAGCATCTCCCCTCCTCTGGCACCTTCCCTGAACCAGCAGGCATTTGTAAATGAGCCTGTAAGTCCCTTCATGTGCCAGGGCTGGGTATCTGCTGCCAGCTATGGGCATGGGGCTGCAGGACAGGCAGTCCTCAGCCCCCAGAGGGAAGGGAATGTCCTGGGGCAGAGCCAAATCCAACTGGGCACTGGAACTGCCGGTGCCAAGCTGGGAAACAGAGTAGTCCCTTCTACCTGCAAGTGCTGAGCCCTGCTGGGGCACTGAAATGTGGTCTGGCAGGCAGGGAGAGGCAGCAAGGAGGTGGGGGGCAGGAGGCCTGGGGCCGTGCCTGCCAGCACTCTGCACAGGGCTGGCGGGGGCAGGAGAACTGAGTGCTTGTCCTGCCCTGCCCAGGGCTGTGGGAGACCTCAGAGGGACAGCCTCCTTCTGTCCTCATGGCTGGGCGAGGTGTCAGGGGCAGAGTTCTGTGGCTGCAGGAGGGCTTGACTGTGAATTTCGCGTCCACTGCGCATGCAGATCTCTGCATCTGGAGGAGTGAAGGCCTGCCCTGCCTGCCCTGCCTGCATAGCCTGCACTGCCTGCCCTGCCTGCTCTGCCTGCTCTGCCTGCCCTGCGTGGATGTGACTCATTCCAGAGGACAGGGACACACCACTCTGTGCAGCACTTCAGCAGGTCTGCTGAAGGGCTCTGGGGACAGGACTGAGCTGCGGGGTGGATGTGTGCTCCCTCTTCTGCTGGACTGCTCCCCAGTGCTCCATGCCAAGGACCAGTCCTGAAAAGGACTCATTGCTGTGTGCCCCTGTGAGCAGGGTCTGGCCTCTGTGCAGGCCAAGAGGCTCCCCATCACCCTCCAGCTCTCTCCAGTCCCCAAAGCCTTGCAGATGGCAGCACAGGGACTGAGCTGCACATAGCCTGTGCAGAGGCAGCTGAGGATCCCTAGTGACAGAGGAGAGGAATCATTTCTCCTGCTTTCTGTACCACTTTCTGGCCCTGGCTCTCTGACTCTGCTTTGCTACGTCTTTCCCTCTTGGTCTTCAGTGCCTGCAGCCTATTGTGGAGCAACCCAGCTGCTGGGAGCAGGAGTTCAGCTGTTCAAGCAGTTGCTGGTCCTGATGTCTGTGAGTGAGGATGAAACAACTCCAGGAGGGCTCCCACAGCAGTGCCAGGGCTGACAGACCCACAGGACAGCTGCAGGGAGGGCTGTGCCTGGTGGCAGTGCTCCTGTGGCTGTGCATGGGGAGCTGCCTGTGGAAGGTGCCCTCCTCACCATTTCTTTGATGCCAGAGTCCAGCACATGGGCAGGGCTCTGTGCAAGCAGCTTGGTCTGGGAAGCAGAAATGCTGGAGGATTCCTGTGAGCCCCTGGACTGCTTCCATGCTTGGTGCAGGATGGTGGAATCCAGGCTCAGCACCCCTGGGAGCTTGGCTGCCGTCAGGCAGGGGCTGCAGAAAAGAGCTGAAGGTTACTCTGATGATGAGGCTGCTTCACTCTGTTGCCATGGGCCTTGGCAATGCCCAACCCCTCCCAAGGTGCTTTCAGGAATCTGACTCTTAATCCTCTGTGTCTCTGGTCCTTGCTGGCCACTGGATGCAACACTCTTGGTCATCTTGGGTGACCTAATTGTGGCCTTTCAGTATCTTAAGGGGGGCTAAAAGAAAGCTGGGGAAGGACGTTTTAGGCTGTCAGGTGATGATAGGATTGGGGGAAATGGAACAAAGCTAGAAATGGGTAGATTCAGAATGGATGTTAGGAAGAAGTTCTTCACCGTGAGGGTCCTGAGACCCTGGAATGAGTTGCCCAGGGAGGTGGTGGAAACCTCATCCCTGGAGGTGTTTAAGGCCAGGCTGGATGAGGCTCTGGACAGCCTGATCTAGTGTGAGATGTCCCTGCCCATGGCAGGGGGGTTGGGACTGGATGCTCCTTGTGGTCCCTTCCACCCCTGACTGATTCTATGATTCAGTTTCCCAACGTGCTCTGCCTACCTCTCTTTGTCATCCTCCTCTGCCTGATGTTGAGGTTATGAAGCTTTCCAATTCAGTTTTGCCCTTGTGCTGGTTTCTGTTTCTGCTTCTCAGCAAGGCACGTGGGCCAAGAGCAGCATGCCCCACTCTGTGCCCCACCACCGACCCTCAGGGGCTGTGTGAAGCCAGCAAACAGCTAAATAGGGAGCAAGACTCAGCTCTGAATCACAGAGGCTTCAGCTTGTGTGCTGAAGTAGGGAGGGCAAAGCTGCCAGCAGGCACTCACTGGCAGGCTGCCTCTGCTTTGAAGGAGCTGATGAAATTTAAGCCACACGTGACAGTAGACTTCTCCCTGTCCCTCATTCTTCTGGGGGATAAATGTTTTTGCTTTCAGCTCTGGTGAAGGCAGGGCTGAGCGTCTCCATCTGAAAGCTCAGGTTTGCTATGGAAACCAGGCCCTGGTGTGACAGCTCTCCAGTCCTCACCCAGGGAGGAAGCTCCTGGGTTGGGAACAGTGGGCACAAGAGAGGCACCAATGCTCTTCTGCACCATGCTGGGGCAAGCAGGGAGCAGCTCCCAGCTGGGCTGGCCTTGCTCTCACTTTGGGAGGGCAGCAGTGAAGAGGGGGACATGTGAGCACAGCAGAAAGCCTCCATATTCTGCTTGCTTCTAAGCTCAGCCTTTGCTTCCTTGCTATTCCTGGCCTCCCTTCAGCTTCTTTTTCAGTCCTTCCAGACAGAAACACAGAGAAACATAAGGCAGAGGGCTGCGAGGAGACAGCAGGCAGAGAGCAGGGAGCTGTGGGTAGAAGTTTGCACTTTGTTGGATTGTTCCTGCTTTCCTGCTTCTTGTTAGCAGACAGGGACCTGCCAGCTGGCTCCTGGGCATGGCTGCTCCACAGTGGGTTGTAGGTGAGAACATAGAGCAGGACAGACCTGGACACCTGCCTTTCATTCTCAGGCATCTCTGTCAGAGGTGTGATGCTCAGCAGAGATGCTGTCAAGGTGTCAGGAACAGAGGGGGCTCGCCCACAAGCAGTAGAGTCCTTGCCCCTGCTTCCAAGGCTGTGCAGAGCTCAGCAGAACCAGACAGCATCACAGAGGAGGGGCTCACCTGAAGGACTCTGTTCAGCTATGGGGCCCCCAACACAAAAGAGAGCTGGACCTGCTGGAGAGGGTCCAAAGGAGGCTCAGCGTACTGGAGAATCTCTGCTGTGGGAACAGGCTGGGAGAGTTGGGGCTATGCAGCTTGGAGAGGAGAAGGCAGCAGGGAGACCACAAAGCTACATTTCAATATCTGCAGAGGACCTGCAGGCAGGCTGGGGAGGGACTGTGCAGAAGGGACTGTGGGGACAGGCTGAGGGCAATGGTTTGGAAGTGCAGCAGGGCAGAGTTAGGTTGGACATCAGGAGGAAACTGTGCACAAGGAGGGTGGGGAGAGACTGGCACAGGCTGCCCAGGGCTGTGCTTGAGGCCCCATCCCTGCAGACATCCAAGCTCAGCCTTACTGTGTCCCTGTGCAGCCTGCTCTGGCTGGAGCTGTCCCTGCTGCCTGCAGGGGCTTGGGCAAGATGCCCTTGGAGGGTCCCTTCCAGCCCAGTGCAATCTGAATCTAGCACTGTGGCCAAAGCCCACACAAGCTGTCACTGAAGGCCCTTTGCAGAGCTGTCACTTCAAACTGAGCAGGATCAGGCCAGCATGGACAGGGCCAGCTCACCTGCTTGTCCAGTGACATTGTGTGACCAGACTTGAAGTCATCTTTGCACTTTTCACAGTGCAAACCCTCCTGGCTGTTGTGACCCTGAGCAAGATGCTCTCTGTGCTTTATCACAGTATCACAGTATCACAGTATCACCAAGGTTGGAAGAGACCTCAAAGATCATCAAGTCCAACCCATTACCACAGACCTCAAGACTAGACCATGGCACCAAGTGCCACTTCTGAACCCACCTTGAACACCTCCAGGGACAGTGACTCCACCACCTCCCTGGGCAGCCCATTCCAGTAGGGAATGACTCTCTCAGAGAAGAACTTTCTCCTCACCTCGAGCCTAAACCTCCCCTGGCACAGCTTGAGACTGTGTCCTCTTGTTCTGGTGCTGGTTGCCTGAGAGAAGAAAGCAACCTCCTCCTGGCCACAACCACCCTTCAGGTAGCTGTAGACAGCAATAAGGTCTCCCAGCTCCCTCAGCCTCTCCTCACAGGGCTTGTGCTCGAGGCCTCTCACCAGCCTCGTTGCCCTTCTTGGGCTGGATGATCTCCAGGGATCACTTCCACTCCCACCCTGCAGGGATTCTGTGAGCCACTTGACCCCACTGTATAGCAGGGCAGAGCAGCTCTTCTCAGTGTTTAAGGGATTTAACATCCACCTGCTGCAGTCTTGGAGCTTCTTAGATGCTCAGTGGCCATGTCCTGAAGTCAGTCAGTGTCATCCTCAGCCCTTGTTGAGGGATGCTGTGTTCCAGCAGAGACATGCATGTCTGCAGTAGCCAGGCTGCTGGTGTGTGCTTGGGGCACCCCCGTGTAGGCATCAATGGGTTTCAGCACTTGTGTCAACTCCGTGGCACTATGCAGCTATGGGGCTGGGACACCTCTGGAGTTCAGGTCAACACGGAGTGAACCCCAAGTAATCCATGGCAGCCTGGGAATGAAGCCTGCCCCTGCTTCTGCCACCGAGATGATAAGTTTAGTAGCCCAGGCTGGGGTCCATGCTTCCTGGCTTCCAGTGGTCACCCCAAAGTGCTCACTCTTGTGTGTGTGCCGGGGGGATGGGGGACAGGGAGTTTGGGCTCTGCTTCTGAGCAAGGGTGTTGAGGGAGAGGCAGAGGACAGCATGAGCTTGTTGCCTGAGCATACAGCAGGCAGGGAGCGCTTTATCCTGGTCCCTTCTCAGTGGAGCATCTCTGATTGGTAATTCCCCAGATGTGTCCTGTCAAACGCAGGAGCAGCCATCTGAGCAGGCACTGAAAAAGAGCTTTTTCCCTTCTGTTCTCTGTCCTGCTCCTGGGCTCATCTCCTGCCCCCTCTGCAAGCTACTGTGCTTGTCACGGCAGAGCCACGCTGCACACATCTGCCCTCACAGGCGCTGCTGCTGAGGTTGCTGTCCAGCTCTCCACTGTGCTTAGCCTCCTCTCCAATCCACTCGGATGTGGTGATGATCTGCAGAGTGCAGGTGCCTGAAGCTGCTTTCCTTCCTCTGGTGTTCCCCAGCAGCCCTGCTGAGGGTGTTAAGGGATGCATAAGTGCCGCTTTGAGCTTGTGACTTTGCAGTGAGCGGTCAAAGTCCATTGGGTCTGTGAAGGAGCCTCTCGTTGTGCTCTGATGCTCATACATCATCATCATCACTGTGGATGGATGCCACAGATGTCTTTGCTAGAAACAGTTGAGTTTTATCCAGTTCGTGGTACCTGACAGCTCTGCTCTCAGGAGAGCTGTGCCTTGGCCCAGCCCTGAGGGAGCAGATGTGTGGGGCTAGCACTGTGCCATGTCAGGTGTCAGAGCCTGCCAATACAGGCTGCGTGAAAAGCATCATCTGGTGCTTTTCTGAAGTGAGAGCTTCAGCAGGTCAGCTTGAGAGGGATGCTCCTGGTTGTTAGCAGAACACAGCCTGTACCCAGGGGCTTTGCTCTCCAGCCTTTTGGAGTCTGCCATTGTCTAGGATCTCTGCCATGCTCTGACCACCAGCTTGCTGTTGCTCAAGGGGTCTAAGGCGCCCTTCATGTGCGAGAGTGTCACAAGATTGCTCATGTTGGAAGGGACCTCAGAGATCATCTCCTGCAACACACCTGCATGGGCAGGGACACCTCTCAACTAGGCTTGGGTGCTCAAGGCCTCATCCAACCTGACCAGGAAGGAGGCAGCCACAGCCTCCCTGGGGAACCCATGCCAAAGTCTCAGCAGCCTCACACTGAAGAACTTCTTCCTCAGCTCCACTCTAACCCTGCTCTGCCTCAGCTCCAAACCATTCCTCCTTGGCCTGGCTCAGACACCCTCAGCAAAAGTTCCTCTGCAGCCTTTCTGCAGGATCCCTTCTGCTCTTGGCAGGCAGCTCAGACATCTCCCTGGAGCCTTCTCCTCTGCAGGCTGCACACCCCCAGCTCCCTCAGCCTGTGCTCACAGCAGTGCTGCTGCAGCCCTTGCATCATCTTTGTGGCCTCCTCTGGCCTCACTCCACAGCTCTGTGTCCTTCTTCTGCTGGGGACAGCCACACTGGAGGCAGGATTGGAGGTGAGGTCTGAGCAGAGCCAAGGGGCACAATCCCCTCTCCTGCCCTGCTGCCCACACTGCTCTGGCTGCAGCCCAGGACACGACTGCTGGGCTGGAGGAGCAGTTTGCTTCATTTTAGAATCACAGAATGATTTGGGTTGGAAGGAACCTCCAAAACTGATCTGATCAAACCCCCCTGCAATCAGCAAGGACATCCTCCACTAGATCAGATTGCTCAGAGCCTTGTCAAGCCTGACCTTGAATATTTCCAGGGATAGGGCCTCAACCACCTCTGGGCAACTTGTGCTCTACAATCCTCATGGTGCAGAACTTGTTCCTCTCAGCTTCCTTCATTTTTGCTCAGGTGGGCATTGCATCAATTTTGCTCCTGCTTGGGAAGTGATGTGCCAGGCCACCCTGTCCACCTCAGTCCTTCCTGAGTCCAAGCTGTGAGTGTAACTGGGATGACCGGAGATGAGACAGGATTGTCTGCAGCCAGCCTGAATTCCTGGGGCTGGTGTAAGGCCTTCTTGTAGTCTGGACCTGTTTTCTCTTCCCAGGGTCAGTCACTGGGGAGGCCACATCTGTCTGTGCTTTCCTCTGGGGGGAATGGGTCAGTGACCTCCTGCAGAGGTCAGCTCAGACCATTGCTCCTGAGGGTGTCACATTGGTGTGGGCTGCACTGGATGACCTTTGGACATCCCTTCCAGCCCAGCCTATTCTGTGGTTCTGTGGTTGGTTAGTTGCCATTTTGTGCAGGTGTGACTGGAGATGTACTCAGTGCTCTCAGGGCTCTGCTGCCTTTCCTTCCCTTTGCATATTATTGCAGGTGCTCCACAGGGACTTGATGGTGGTTTCACACTGAGGTCCTGCTGGCCTGCTACAAGATGGATGAAGCAAATGTAGAAAAGCCAGGGGAGATGATGTGCACCTTTAGAGATTGTGTCACTGATGTGAAGGCTGAGTGGGATCTTCTGCTCCATCAAACCCAGTTCAGTCTTCCAAGTGTTATGGAATCAAAGAGTCTTGTAAGGGGCTGGAAGGGATCTCCAGAGGGCATCCAGCCCAACCCCTGCCGGAGCAGGGGCATCCAGGCCAGGGCACACAGGAACACATCCAGGGCGCTTGGAAAGGCTCCAGAGCAGGAGACTCCACAACCTCTCTGGGCAGCCTGCTCCAGGCCTCCAGCACCCTCACACCAAACAACTTTCTCCTCATGCTGAGCTGCAACTTCCTGGCTTCCAGCTGAGCCCTCTTGGTCCTTGTGCTGGCCCTGGGCACCACCAAGCAGAGCCTGGCACCTTCATCCTGACCCTTGCCCCTCAGCTATTGATAGACATTGCTCAGGTCTCCTCTCAGCCTTCTCCTCTCTCCAGGCTAAGCAGCCCCAGGGCTCTCAGCCTTTCTCCACAGCAGAGATGTTCCAGGCCCTTCAGCATCCTCAGAGCCTCCGCTGGACTCTCCCCAGCAGGTCTCTGTCTCTCTTGAACTGGGAAGCCCAGAACTGAACACAGCATTGCAGCTGTGGTCTCAGCAGGGCAGAGCAGAGGGGCAGGACAACCTCCCTAACCCTTCTGGCCACACTGCTCTTGCTGCACCCCAGGACCCCACTGGCTGTCTTGGCCCCTAGGGCACATTGCTGTGCCATGCAGAACTCGCTGCCCACCAGCACTGCAAGGTCTTTCTTATGGAGCTGCTTTCCAGCAGGACCACTGCTGGTCTGTACTGGTGCCTGGGATTGTCCCTCCCCAGACAGGACTCTTGCCTTTAGTGACCTTCCTGAGGTTCACCTTCACCCGGCTCTCAGCCTCTTCTCTGTTTCTTCCATATCCACCAAAGCAGAAGCCTTTGGGTATATCTCTGTTATCCTGAGGATGTTTTCTCCTGGATGAGGTAGTTTATTACAAGGTCATGAATTAAAAATGCTGACTGCACACCTGGAACTCTTCTTTGGTGTGAGGGTGTTGGAGGCCTGGAGCAGGCTGTCCAGAGAGGTTGTGGAGTCTCCTTCTCTGGACACATTCAAAGCCTGCCTGGATGTGCACCTGCGTGCCCTGCCCTGGGTACCCCCTCTGTGGCAGGGGGTTGGACTCGGTGATCTCTGGAGGTCCCTTCCAACCCCTAACATTGTGTGATTTGCCTGCTCTCCGCTGCCCGTGGCTGGATGTGCTTGCTCAGTGGTGATGTTATGTGTGCTCAGAGAGCCAGTTGTCTTCAGCTCCAAGTTTAGACACCGCTGTGTCTTTAGCTCCAAGTTTGATGTTTCAGTCAGGACTCCTTTCTACAGTCTCAGCTGCACTAAGGCTTACAAGCATCTTAACAGAGACCTTCTGTGGCCCTTGCCCAAGCGCTCTGTAGTTCTTTGGTTCCCATTCAGAGTCTCAGTCTTTCAGCCCTGGGCTGCCCTCCCACTGTTGTGATTCTCAGGACTGGCTGAACTCCCCTGCAGGTGTGAGGCCTCCTGGGCTTCTGCAGCTGTGGGGCTGCTCCTCCCCACATGCAGAAGTTAATCTGCCAGCATTCAGAGGGCACTCAGGGTTGGTGTATCAGTGATGCTGCCAAGCCTGACCATTCCCTGCCTGTGGCTGTCATGCTGCCTAGGCTCTGCTCTTCAGCAGCTGTTTCAAGTCAGACTTCCATATCTGCTTTTGGTGTCCTCTCCCTCTTTTTTGAAGTGACTCCATTTTGGAATAGTTCTCAGCACACTCAGCCTCTCTCCTTCTCAAAGAGTTTTGTCTCATACTTGCTTCTCCTCTGGGGAGAGGTTTCTCATATGCCATGGGACCTGCCTTTCTTTGCTGTCACTTCAGAGACTGCTCAGGCCCTGACCCAGCTGGCTTGAGCTGGCAGAGTTTGGTGGAATTCTGATTTCACCCTGGTGTGGAGCAGAGCTGAGGGGAGGAGGATTCTTACCATCTGCCATGGCCTGGGTATATTCATACCCCCACGAGGTGATGGTTTCATGTTCTTTTTTCTCCAAACACATTTCTTTTTGTGGACACCTTTGATAAATATGACAAAAAGGGGAGCACTTAACACTGACCTGTGCTGCTGTGCTGGGCTGAGTGATGCTTTTACACCCCCTGTGATGCTCTCTGATGCAGAAACTGAGCTGGGTCCAAACATTTCTGGGTTTGTTTTGTTCTGGCTGTTTGCAAACAGCCTCCCAGGGTGGACCTCGTGTGGCTCTGTCTCCATGTGGGTGCCTGGCAGCATGGCACAGTTCAGTTGTAAGGATTACACCTGAAGAAGGCAGGGCAGCCAGCATGGTTTGCTCTGTGCTCTTCCCCTCTCTCCTTACTGGTGAGTCTTGCTGTGGTGCCTGGCAGGGGAGTTGCTCATCCTCAGCTCCGTGGATTTCTTGTGCCACTCCTGTGTTTTGCCAGGACTCTGCATGCCTCAGGACACATAGTTAAGACATTTCAGCTGTGCACAAGGCTGCTTTTCCCAGCTCACCCCTGGGTAATGCTCCTTCTCTCACCAGTTCAGAGGATCACACAGGCTCACAGGATGTCAAGGGTTGGAAGGGAGTCAAAGAGATCATTGAGTCCAATCCCCCTGCCAGAGCAGGACCAGACAATCCAGCTCAGGCCACACAGGAACACATCCAGATAGACCTTGAAAGTCTCCAGAGAAGGAGACTCCACAACCTCTCTGGGCAGCCTGTGCCAGTGCTCTGTGGCCCTCACAGTAAAGAAGTTCCCCCTTGTGTTGAGCTGGAACCTCCTGTACTGCAGCTTCCATCCATTGCTCCTTGTCCTATCCCAGGGAACAAGTGAGCAGAGTCTGTCCCCCCACTCCTGACCCCCAGCCCTCAGATATAAACATTTCTTAGATCCCCACACAGTCCTCTCTTCTCCAGACTAAGCAGCCCCAGGTCCCTCAGCCTCTTCTCATCAGGCAATGCTCCAGTACCCTAATCATCCTCATAGCCCTCTGCTGGAACTTCTCCAGCAGATCTCTGGCCCTCTGAAACTGGGGAGCCTGAAACTGTCAGCTTCTTGTTGTTTTGGTTAAGCAGTTACCAAGGCTGATAACAGCAGCTGTGATCTTTCTGGTAGCCTCCAGGAACCTGGGCAAGAGCTAACATATGGCACTGCAAGCATGGAGCAAAAACTGTCTCCCTGGTAAAGCCTCCTCCCTTGGCTCCTCATCAGCCACCTCTCGCAGCTCCCTGGCAGCTCCTCAGCTGCCTCTGTCCCCTGCAGCCCTGCCCCTGCTTGCCATGGGTCAGGGCTGACTGGGCCCCCAGAAGCAGCTCTGCTTCTCTGTCTCTCTCCATCTCCCATGGTGGTTCTTCCACAGCCCTCCCTGTCACATCTCTGTCCCCACTGGTGCTGAAAGCTTCTCCAGCTCAGCAGGGACAGGTTTAATTAACCTGCTACTTTCTCCCATTCTCATCTGGATCATTAATGAGAGTGCCTAATGAGTGTGTGTGTGATGGTGGTCCCAGTGGCCTCTCACAGCACATGTCCTGCTTTCCATGTACCATCCAGTTAAGGTGAAGCTGCAGCCAGCAGCACTCCTTGCTACAACCCTGCAGCTGCTGCTCTGTGGGAGGTGTCGGGAGCTGGCTGATGCTGCAGTGGGTGCTGCCCATGGCCTCCAGCTGCAGGGCAGTATCAGGTCCTTGCCTCAAGTCAGGCCTTGCAGGGGGCACCAAGAAGGTCTCTCCCACACTGGGCTTGCAGGTGGAGTGCCTGCAGAGTCAGAGAATGCTTTAGGCTGGAGGAGACCTTTAAGACTATCAAGTCCAGCTGGTAACCCAGTGCTGCTGAGTGCACTGCTAAGCCACATCCCTCAGCACCACATCTACACAACTTTTAAACCCCTCCAGGGGTGGAGACCCCTCCACTACCCTGGGCAGCCTGGGTCAAACCTCGACAGCTCTTTTGGGGAAGAAGCTGTTCCTCATGTCCAACCTACACCTCCCCTGGCACAATTTCAGGCCATTTCCTTTCATCTTGTCACTTGCTACTGAGGAGCAGAGCCCAACCCCAGCCTTACTGCAGCCTCCTTTCACGGAACAGCGGAGAGCAATGAGGTCTCTCTGACCCTCCTCCAGGCTGCACACCCCCAGCTCCCTCAGCTGCTCCTCCCCAGCCCTGGTCTCCAGACCCCTCTCCAGCTTCATTGCCCTTCTCTGGACTTTCTCCAGCCCCTTGATGTCCATCTTGAAGTGAGTGGCACAGAACTGACACCAGGATTTGAAGTGTGGCCTCACAGGGAACAATCCCTCCCTTGATCTTGCTGACCACACCATTGCCAATCCAGGCCAGGATGCTGGTGCCCTTCTTGGCCACCTGGGCTTATCTTGGCTCATCTTCAGTTGCTGTCACCCAAGACTCCCAGATCCTTTTCTGCTGGGCAGTTATATACCAGCAGGCAGCTCTGCAAGCTTTGTCATGTTCAGTTCACCAGGCAAACCCCACACTGAGGTCCAGCAATGTGGAGATGTGAATGCTGACACTGAGGGATGGCAAGAACACTGATGTGCTATCGGTTCACAAGCAGCTGAGATGAGTCTGAGGACTGCTGCAGCAGCTGCATTTTAGGAGCTGGCAGCTGCTAGGGAGGTTTGGCACTGCAGGAACTGTGCCCGTCTCAGGCACCTGCCATCCTTGCTGCTCCTCTTGCTGCTCCTTGGGCATCGGTGCTGCAGAAACGGGGCAGAGTGCCAGGGAGAATGGACAGGGCATGGAGCTCCTTTGGTTGCTGTTCAGGCAGTGATTTGGAGCAGGCCCAGCCTCAGCCTCTACCTGTGCCCCTCACAAGAAAGCCCGGAGGGACCTTCCCAATCTAGGGTGAGCAGATCCCTGTTAATAGCCTCTGGGCAGCAGCAACAGCCAGAGGAGGACTGAGGCTGCATCACCTCCAGCAGCGTTTGAAGACGTCAGAGGGGAGCATGAAATAGCTCCTGGGTTTAACATCAGCAAATGTCAGAGCCTGCCTCTGGCAGTGGGGAACACCTAAGGTGACCTCTGGGCTGAAAAAGTTTGGTAATAGAGGGGATTTAAGGATTCAGAAGGCATTGTCTACAGGATGATGGGCACGGGGTGGCTTCGGCAGAGGGTGTAAGGATCTGCTCTGTCCTACTGAGGCCACAGCTGCAATCTTGTGTCCAGTTCTGGGCCCCTCAGCTCAAGAAGGAGCTCAGGGAAGTGCTGCAGAGAGCCCAGCCCAAAGCCCCCAAGCTGCTGCAGGCAGTGAACATCTCCTGTGAGGCCAGGCTGAGGGAACTGGGGCTGGGAACTGGCAGCAGAGGAGCCTGAGGGCTGCCCTCAGTGCTGTGCTAAAGATGTGCAGGGCAGTGTTGGAAGGACCCAGCCAGGCTGTGCCCAGGGATGGCCAAGGGCAGCACAAGGGGCACTGGGTGCCAGCTGGAGCAGAGGAGGTGGCAGAGGAAGAGGAGGGGAAACTTTGTGCCTGTGAGGGTGCTGGAAGCCTGGAGCAGTCTGTGGAGTGTTCTGCTCTGGAGCCTTTCCAAGCCGCCCTGGATGTGTTCCTGTGTGCCCTGCCCTGGGTGCCCCTGCTCTGGCAGAAGCTGGACTGGATGATCCTGGAGGTCTCTTCCAACCCCTAACATTCTGTGGTTCTGTGATCCAGAAGATTTCCTGTCAGTGCAAGACCTGTGTATAGCCATCATCTGAACCCAACAGTGGCTGCAGACACAAGAGAGTGTGAGTCGCTCTGAGGAAGGACAAAGGCCTCTCCATCAGCTAAACCCCACAGAAATACAAACTGCCCAGAAAGGGCAGTGCAAGGCCATGCTCAGGGCAGAGGAGTACTCAGGTTTGTGGCAGTGCGAAGAAGAAAGTCTGCCCTGTGGTGGTGCAGGCAGGAGATGCTGTGTGTCGGCACCAGCAGAGACCAAGACAAAAGTGATGTGAAGAGATCCTCCTGTACTGCAGACAGCACAGGCCTGGGCCCTGCAGTGCTGTGAGCCAGAGCAGAGCTGGTTCTGCTCACTGCTGTTCCTGCCCAGCTCAGCCTCTGCTCGTAGCAGCTCTGCTGTGAGCACAGGCTGAGGGAGCTGGGGGTGTGCAGCCTGCAGAGGAGAAGGCTCCAGGGTGACCTCTGTGCTGCCTGCCAAGAGCTGAAGGGGTCCTGCAGGAAGGCTGCAGAGGAACTTTTGCTGAGAGTGTCTGAGCCAGGCCAAGGGGGAATGGTTTGGAGCTGAGGCAGAGCAGGGTTAGAGTGGAACTGAGGAAGAAGTTCTTTGGTGTGAGGCTGCTGAGACTCTGGCATGGGTTGCCTAGGGAGGCTGTGGCTGCCTCCTGCCTGGAGGTGTTGAAGGCCAGGTTGGGTGAGGCCTTGAGCAGCTGAGTCTGGTTGAGAGGTGTCCCTGGACATGGCAGGGAGGTTGAAGCAGAAGATCTCTGAGGTCCCTTCCAACCTGAGCCGTCCTCCTGATTCCATAAAGGCACAGCCTGAGCTCCCTGGTGCTGCTCTGAATCAGGCTTTGTGCTTTCCCTGTACCCCTTCCCACACGAGGCTGTAAGAGATTTACTGGGCTGAGGTAGTTTGCTGGCCAGGTTTGGGGGAGCATTGTGTTTGGGAGACTGCTGGAAAGGTTTTCCCAGCCTGGCACAAAGCACTTTTGTTGAAAAGGTTGTCTGGGTAGTGCCCACCTGAACTGGCAGCCTTGGATTCCAACTCCCTGCTCCTGTCAAAAGTCCCAGAAGCCATTTTGCCAGAGAAAGGAGACTTTGCTTCCGCTTTGGCAGGAAAACACAAGGAGGTGTTTACCTCCAAGTCCACAAGATTTGTTCTTCATCAGCTCCTGTCACCTGTGAGAAGTCCCAAGGCAAGCAGCCACGGCTGTGCTGAACTCTGTCCAGGCTGTCCCAGCTGGGATGTCCTGCTGGTTACTGCAGAGCTTTCCTAGCTGCTCCCAGTTTGTGTCTGCTGCTATTGCTCTTCTGCTTCAGGGCTAAGCTTCCCTGGTGCATTTTGTGATTCGGATGTCATTTCTATTCATCAGTTAACCAATTGCTTCCTTTTTTTCACTTCAGTTAACTACTTTGATGGCATGATTCATAGTTCCCCCAAATCATCAGTTGGTCCTTGGCTCCCTTTTTAGTGCTGAAGGAGGTGAATTAAACAAATAAAAATGGCAAATGAGATGGAAAAAGAAAAGTTCCCTTAGAAGCATGAAATATTAATAACCACTTAGCATGGGAGGGACTGAGCCTTGCTGCACTGATGCTGCTCTGCACAGTGTGCAGGGGGGGAGGGCTGTGTCCCCATGGTTAGCTGCAGGTCCTGGCTGTAGGATGAAGGTGGCCTTCAATAAGCTGCCAGTTTGGATTCTTCTACAGGATCAGAGGATGTTAGGGGTGGGAAGGGACCTCTGGAGAGCTTCCAGTCCACCCCTACCAGAGCAGGACCAGAGAATCCAGCACAGGTGGCACAGGAACACATCCAGACAGGGTTGGAAAGGCTCCAGAGAAGGAGACTCCACAGCCTCTGTGGGCAGCCTGTGCCAGGGCTCTGGGACCCTTCCAGTCAAGAAGTTCTTCCTCACCTTGAGGTGCAACTTCCTGTGTGTCGTGGGTTTAAAGAGCTGACAGAGTGAAGTTCTCAAACGAATTGGAGAAAAAAACACAGAATTGTATTTGGAGGTAGTTACAGATAGAAATTACAAGGCAGATACAGAACCCATAAGCAAGCCCCCTTGAATTTTCCCCCATCCCAAAACTAAATCTATCATCCCCAGTGCTCCAGTCCTCC
>VWYK01026335.1:0-31328 GCA_013399775.1 Semnornis frantzii | reverse complement strand
ACCCTTCCAGTCAAGAAGTTCTTCCTCACCTTGAGGTGCAACTTCCTGTGCTGCAGTTTCCATCCAGTGCCCCTGTCCTATGGCAGGGCACAAGTGAGCAGAGGCTGTGCCTGTGCCTTCCTCCCTGACCCCCAGCCCTCAGCTATTGATAGACATTGCTCAGCTCCCCTCTCAGCCTTCTCCTCTCCACACTCAGCAGCCCCAAGGCTCTCAGCCTCTCCTCCTCAGGCAGTGCTCCAGGCCCTGCAGCATCCTTGCAGCCCTTCCTTGGACTCTCTCCAGCAGCTCCCTGTCCCTGCTGACCTGGGGAGCCCAGAACTGGATGCACTATTCCAGGTGTGGCCTCAGCAGGTCAGAGCAGAGGGGCAGGAGAACCTGCCTGGATCTGCTGCCCACACTCTTCTGAATGCCCCCCAGGACCCCATTTAATATTTTTAATCAAGTAAAGTGCAAAACGTGCTGCTCCAACTGCCCTGGCTCAGAGCAGAGCAGCATTGGGACAGCAATGCCTGCTCACTGGGAGAGCAAGGAGGAGCTGTTCATTTCAGAAGGTTGGGGAGAGTGACATGAAACCTGGTCCTGTAGTCAGGGTGAAGGACACTTTTCTATTCTCTGACGTGCTCCTGAGTGCTTAAGCAACTTACCTGTGATGGCTGTAAAGTGACATGGCCAGAAAGGGGTGCTGAGCTGAGCTGAGCTGGGCTGAGCCACTGCCCATCAGGTGTGGCTTATGGAGAGCCACAGTGTTCCTGCTATGGGTGTGCAGGGCTCTTGCTGAGCAGTGTGCATGGGAACACTGTCAGATCACAGAGTCACAGCAAGGTGGGATTGGGAGTGACCTCTGGAGCTCACCCAGCCCAACTCCCTGTTCCAGTAGGGCGCCCACTGCAGCTTACCCAGGAGCACAATGGCATTGAGGGGTTGGAAGTTCTTCAGAGAAGGAGACTCCACAACCTCTCTGGGCAGCCTGCTCCAGGCCTCCAGCACACTCACATCAAACAACTTTCTCGTCTTCTTCACGTGAACCCTTCTGGATTCCAGTTTGCACCCATTGCCCCTTATCCTATCCCCAGGCACCACTGAGCAGAGTCTGGCCCCAGCCACTTGCCCCCCACAGCTCCTTTAGCTCTTGCTGAGCATGGCTCAGATCCCCTCTGGGGCTGCTCTTCTGCAGCCTTTGCTCCTCACAGAGCTGCTCCAGGCCCAGTAGCTTTGCAGTCCTCCCATGGTCTTTCTTGAACCTGCACAACCCAGACCTGGACACAGCATCCCAGATGTGGCCTCATTAAGGCAGTCTAGAGTCAGTGGACAACCTCCCTTGCCCCATTGGCCACACTCTTCTCCATGCCCCCCAGCACAACACTGGTCGCCTTGGCCATGAGGGCACATTGCTGGCTTACACTAAACTTGTCCCCAGTCACTCCCAGGGCCTTCTCTGTGAGACTTCCCAGCAGGTCTCCCCTCATCTGTGCTGCTGCAGGAGGTTTTTCCTCCCCAGAGGCAGGACCCTGCACTTGCCCTTATACTTCACGAGGTTCCTTTCCACCCAGCCCTGCAGCCTGCCCAGCTCTCTGGATGGCAGCACGGCCTGAGGGGTCTCTGCCGCCCCTCCCTCTATGGTGTCATCAGCAGATGTGCTGAGGGTCTGCTCTGTTGCTCCATCCAGATTGCTGATGGAGATGCTGAGCACAACCTGACCCCTGGGGAGCACTGGGAGTCGTAGGCTGCCAAGCAGAGTCTGCACCATTGTTCACCATCCCCTGTGCTGTCCTTCAGTTAGTTCTCATCCCCATCTTGTTGCCTACTCACCTAACCCACACTTCAATGACATCATTCCTCATACGTGTCAGAAAACCAGGTGAGATTAGGAGGCAGGGAAGGGCCACTGCCCACCAGTGGTTCAGAGCAGCAAGTGGGAAGGCCTGAGGATGGGCAGAGGCTGGCTGGTTCCTCCTCAGTGCTGTGGGGGAAAATGGCAACGTTAACACAAAGATCAGAGGCATCACAGCCCCATTCCTTCCAGTCGGTAGATTTCCCAGCCAGTGCTCCTGGCCCATCCCAGTTGCCCATTTTTCTGCTGTTGTTTTTGAACACATTGCTTCCACTATTATTTATTAATCCTATTGCCACCATGCCAAGGAGCCCCAGGCATGGACTGATATCCTGCTGCATTAGATGTGGACAAAAAGCTCAGGCCCAGTCCCCGCTGGTGTTGCTGGATTGTCATAACGCAGGCACTTGAATTCCTGGACTGAAAATCCCCTCTCCATGGAATCCATGGACAGTTATTAAAGGGATTAGGGAGCGGGAAGCTGAAAGCTCTCCAAATGTGATTGTCGTTGGAAGATCACTGCTGAGAATGCTGCTTGCAATGGTGGTTTTGCAGGGCTCAGCTCTCACCCTGCTCCATTCCATGGTGATGAATGGCCTGGAAAGTGCACAGAAATTAGTGTGCAGCTTCACAGAGTGCACTGGGCTGGAAGGAACCCTCCAAGGGCATCTTGTCCAGCCCCCTGCATCCACTGGGACAGCTCCAGCCAGAGCAGGTTGCACAGGGACACAGCAAGGCTGAGCTTGGAGGTCTGCAGGGATGGGGCCTCAAGCACAGCCCTGGGCAGCCTGTGCCAGTCTCTCCCCATCCTCCCTTTGCACAACTCCCTCCTGATGTCCAACCTAACTCTGCCCTACTCCACTTCCAAACCATTGTCCTCTGCCTGTCTCCACAGCCTCTTCTGCACAGTCCCTCCCCAGCCTGCCTGCAGGTCCCCTGCAGATACTGAAATGCAGCTCTGAGGTCTCCCTGCAGCCTTCTCTCCAGGCTGCACAGCCTCAACTCTCCCAGCCTGTCCCCACAGTAGAAATTCTCCAGCTCTTTGAGCATCTTGGAGGCCTCCTCTGGACCCTCTCCATGAGGTCCAGGTCTCTCTTGTGTTGGGGTCCCATAGCTGGACGTAGCATGGACATAGTTGCCTGTAAAGTTTGCTGCTGCCTCCAGCTTTGCCAAGATAAATGCTGCTGAGGGGCGGTTTCTGAGGCAGAGTAGCTGCAGCTGCTTGGTGGCTGGGCAGGGTGAAGCAGCTTGAGGCTGACTGCAGCTGTCCCACAGCACCCGGTGCAGCTGCTGGCTAGTGCAGAGGCTGCCTGCTCAGTGCATCCATCCAGGGATCATCCTGGGAAACGTGTCCTGCAGAGGTGAAATGGATCAATGTGGTCTCCAGAACAAAACCTGGAAGCTGAACAGAAAGATTTCTCCACCTTGATTATAAAGCAGGAAGGTTCAGTGATCTGCCACAGCTGTAATGGGCCCCCGAAGGCTGGAATTTGGACCTAGAGCTTTTGGTGTGGAAATCTGGAGCAGATTGCAGGCTGGATCCATGAACTGAGGTCAGCAGAATGAGGTTCAACAAGGCTAAGTGCTGGGTCCTGCACTTCAGTCACAGCAACCCCATGAACACTTCATGCTTGGGGCAGGGCAGCTGGAAACCACCCAGCTGGAGGTGCTGAATGTGAGTCAGAGTGTCCCCAGGTGACCAAGAAGAGCACCAGCAGCCTGGCCTGGATCACCGAGGGTGTGGCCAGCAGGAGAAGAGCAGGGATTGTCCCCATGCATTGCACATTGTCGAGGCCACAGCTTGAGCCCTGGGTTCAGTTCTGTGCCACTCACTGCAAGGAGGACATTGGTGGTCTGGAGCAGGTCCAGAGAAGGGCAACGAAGCCAGGGAAGGGTCTGGAGAACAGGGCTGGGGAGGAGCAGCTGAGGGAGCTGGGGGCGTGCAGCCTGGGGAAGAGGAGACTGAGGGAGACCTCACTTCATTGTTGGTGTCCTCTTGTGTTCTTCTGTAGCCTGGCTTGGCAGAGCCTGCTCCTGCCATAGGAGTGTATCACTGGGGTTATGGGTGCCATGGCTCTCCCCAGGATGCAGGGCAGGTGGGCAGGCAGGCAGCAAAGGCAGCCAGTGCTGGAGCCCCTGCAGGAAGGAGGCCCATACATGAGGCAGACACAAAGGCCACCCAGGGCCCACAGGAGGCCAACATGAGGCCAGCACGAGGCAAATTTGAGGCCCACACAAGGCCAACACAAGGCTGACATCATGCCTAGATGAGGCCAACAGGAGTCCCACATGAGGCCCACGTGAAGCCCACACAGAGCCAACACAAGGCCCACACGAGGCCCCATGATGCCTGCAGCAGTACTGGCAGCAGCTGAGCTTGCACTCTGCTGAGGAAGCAGCCCCAGCTTTGATTTGGGAACAAAGGAGTGAGCCATGGGCACACGGCAGGGCTGTGTGCCCCTGTGCGCAGGGAGCTGGCAGGGATGCCAGGAGAGACATGGGAAGGAGACAGTGCCAGAGCATGGCAGCCTGGGCTCCTGGGGCAGGTGCAGAGGCAGGTGGACAGCAGAATGCTGAGATGTGCACTGTCTGTGCACCTCAGAGCTGCTGAAAGGCAGCACCATGGCAGATACCTAACATTTCACTGTATGGCTCTGCCACTGCACTGCTCAGGGTGGCAGCTGATGGGGCAGGGCGGGTAGCCCTGGTCATCTAATCCAGGAAAGCATCAAATTGAGAGCAGGGCAGAGAAACACGACCCTCAGGCACCTCCCTGCTCTCCTGCCTTCGTTTGGAGCTGTTCCTGCTTCTAAAACCTGCCCGTGCTAAAGCTGACATCAAAAACTTTCCCTGTCCCCACTATGTGTGTGCTGCCCAGGGGCATCAGCTCCCAACGGTTCCTTCTCTGTGTCCTTCTCTGTATGGTGCAGGCAACCAAACAGAGGGGATGGAAAATTTCCACAGCTCCTTTTCCTTCCAGGCTCTTTCGTAGGCTGCACTCCTCCACTGCACATCATCTGCAGCTGCTGGGCCTGCAAGCAAAAGCTGAGCTAAGTGTCAGTGGAGAGGAGAGCTGAGAAGAATCTGCCTGGTGCAGTGGGGCAGTGCCAGGGCTGGAGGCGTGGGGTGGGATTTGCAGCTGCCAGGTGGGGTGCAGTCCCAGATGGCTGGGGGAGAGCAGGTGTAGCTGCCATCTGGAGCTCTGCTTCTCCCTGCCATGAGTCAGTCACACACGGTGCTTTAAGCAGTGCCAGGTTGGATGTGCAGGCAGCTCTACTGCTCAGCAGGAATGTTTTGAAGCATTCTGGAGGTGCTGTGGGCTCCATGGGGAACCTCAGCCATTGCAGGAAGCAGAGTTTGCTTCCTCTGGGCACATGTTTGCCCACCATGATTTAGAAATATGGCACAGATCAAACCAGCTTCTGCAGGAGCTGCTTGTGGTTCACAGCACAGATTCTCCCACTTGCTTCCTCACAGTATGAGGACTGAATGGTGGCAAGATCGTAGATGGTCCTGGGCATGGGATGTGCTGGATGCATCCCAGCTGGATGGGAGTAATCAGTCAGATTGCAGATGACACTAAATTTGAGTGGCAGAGTTGATCTGCTGGAGGGTAGGAAGCTCTGCAAAGGGATCTGGCCAGGCTGGATCCATGGGCTGAGGTCAGCTGTGTGAGGTTTAACAAAACCAAGAGCTGGGCCCTGCACTTGGGGCACAGTAACCCCATGGATGTTCCAGGCTTGGGGTGGAGTGGCTGGAAACTGTTCAGCAGAAAAGGACCTGGGGGTGCTGGTGACAGCAGCTGAAGATGAGCCAGCAGTGCCCAGGTGGGCAAGAAGGGCACCAGCATCCTGGCCTGGATCAGCAATGGTATGGCCAGCAGGAGCAGTGCCCCTGGACTGAGCACTGGTGAGGCTGCACCTCAAATCCTGGGTTCAGTTCTGTGCCACTCCCTCCAAGGACGTTGAGGAACTGGAGCAGGTCCAGAGAAGGGCACGAAATCTGGGGAAGGGTGTGGAGAACAGGGCTGGGGAGAAGCAGCTGAGGGAGCTGGGGGTGTGCAGCCTGGAGAAGAGAAGGCTGAGGACAGACCACATTGCTCTCTACAGCTCCCTGAGAGGAAGTGGGAATGAGGTGGGGGTTGGGCTCTGCTCCCTAGTCTCAGGTGACAGAAGTAGAGGAAATGTCCTGAAATTGAGCCAGGGGAGGGTTAGGTTGGAGAAGGGGAAAAATTCCTTTGCTGCAAGAGTGGTCAGGAACTGGCACAGGCTGCTCAGGGAGGTGGTGGAGTCCTCATCCCTGGAGGCGTTCCAGAACCGTGTGACCATGGCACTTGGGGCCATGGTTTGGTGGCTATGGTGGGGTTGGATTAATGGTTGGACTGAGTGAGTTTGGAGGCTTTGCCAACCCAAACAATTCTGTGATTGATTCTGTAAGATGGCAATGAGGATTGTGACCACTTGTGATGCTCTCCTGCTCTGTGCTGCAGAGTGGTCATAGTGCCCTTTGCTCTGGGCTGGCATCTACTGGGATGGATTGGACAGGGTATGGATTTTAATCATCTGACACTTTGCCAGAGGCAACGAGGCAAGGATAGCTGTGACAATACTATGGCTGTTGATGGCTCTTGGAAAACAATGCAGATGTGACATTTCCCTCCAGCTGAGCAAAGACCTCGCCCGCCCTTGGCTCCCAGGTCAGCTTCAGACCGAGGGCACCACCGCCGCTTGGCGTGGGGTTAGGATCACAACAGGTCCTGAGAGAGGTCCTTCAGGATGAGTTCATGGCAGGTGGGTTCAGAGAGTTCATCCTTGAAGGCTTTCATGGGTCTCTGTCTACCCTCATCCTGCTGACTCTTAGGATTACAGCCATGGAATGAGTTGGGTTGGAAGGGACCTGAAAGCTCATCCAGCTCCAACCTCTTGCCATGGGCAGGGACATTTCCCACCAGCCCAGGGTGCTTAAGGCCTCATCTGACCTGGCTTTGCATATTTCCAGAGTTGGAGCCTTCACAGTTTTTTTGGGCAGCCAGTGCCTCACCACAGCCTCGTTCCCATTCTCATCCCTCATGCTCATTTCCCAGCTTCTCCAAATGCTTGTTCCAGGCCATCTGCTTTCACCTCCCCACTGGGCACTGGACACTTTCTGCCCACACCTCTTGCCTCTCACCTGGCTTCCACATTGGAAATTTGCCTTGGGCCGTGCCTCTGTCACAGACAGGTGTCTCATTGGACACCTGCATGAGATGTTTGTGTCTGCTCCAGCTCCTGCCCAGGTGTTTGGTGCCCAGGGTGCTGTCATGGCTGGGCCTCTGGAAGCCCCCTGTGTTCTCCTGCCTGCAGACCTTGATGCTGAGATTGGCCTGGGGGAAGCTGATGGTGCAGGGTGTCACTGTGATGAAAGGGGGACTAGAGAGGGTCAGGAGCAATGCCCAGACATGGCCTAATATCTTTAGGAGAGCTGAACATGTGCTGAGGTCACAACTAGGGAAGGGACACAGCTGCTGGGAATCCAGCTCAGGTCTGAGGAAGGGAAAGGGCATATCGGGAGAGACTGAGTGGGCCATTGGCACCCAGGACCTGCACTGTCTGCATGGAAAGGAGCACAGCTGAACCAGCAGGGTACCAGGCCTGGGATTAAGTGGTGCAAATCCACAGCAAAGGACATTTCTCCAGGAATACTCCATGGTTTCACTTTAAGGTCATCAGCTTTTATCCTTCCAGATATGCTGTAGATGGGGGCAGGCAAACAAGCAGATTTGTTGTATCTTATAGAAGAGCTGAAAATTCTGTCTCTGCTGTTGGAACTGCCAGAGATGGAGTCCCACCAGGGGAGGTGGCAGAGCACAGAGCTGGCAGGAGCTCAGTCCACATGTGAGATCTGTCAGATTTCCCTTTGCCTGTCTGTGGGAAACAGAATCACACAGGTAGGAAAATAGTTTTGAGACCATTGAGTCCAACCTGTCACCTAACACCTTCTCATTAACTAACCCTTGGCACTGAGTGCCTCATGCAACCTCCTTTTAAACACCTCCAAGGATGGGAACTCCATCACCTCCCCAGGCAGCCCATTCCAATGCCAATCACTGTTGCTCTGAAGAACTTCTTCCTAACATCCAGCCTGAGCCTGCCCTGGCACAGCTTGAGGCTGTGTCCTCTTCTTCTGTCCCTGGGTGCCCTTCTCTGGGCACGTTCAGCACCTCAACATCTTTCTTAAACTGAGGAGCCCAGAACTGGACACAGGACTCGAGGTGTGGCCTCAGCAGTGCTGGGCACAGGGCAGAATAACCTCCCTGATCCTGCTGGCCATACTGTTCCTGATCCAGGCCAGGATGCCATTGGCCTTCTTGGCCACCTAGACACACTGCAGGCTCATGTTCAGCTGACAGTCAGTACCCTCAGGTTCCTCTCTGCCTGGCTGCTCTCCAGCCACACTGTCCCCAGCCTGCATGGGGTTGTGGTGGCCAAAGTGCAGAACCTGGCACCTGGACTCATTAAATCTCCAGCACTGCACTGTGCCCATCTGTCCAGCCTGTGCAAGTCCCTCTGCAGAGCCTCCTGTCCCCTAACAGATCCACACTTGCTCCCAACTTGGTGTCATCTGCAAACTGACTGATGGAGGACTCAGTTGCCTCCTCCAGACCATCAGTGAAGATGTTAAACAGGACTGGGCCCAGCACATCCTGGGGCACACCACTAGTGGCAACTGTCAAGTGGACGACAGACAACCGGGGCAGCTTTTCATCTCCTGGCATGGGTGAGGGCAAAGCTTAGCACCCTTGTGTAAACCACTTGAAGGAACATCTCTAACCTGTGCTGGGAGGTGAGGATTACTGAGCCCTCCTCTCTGTGAGCAGCTCCACAGCTGTAAACTCCTGCTTACAACCAGCTTACATCCCCAGATTGGGACACAGCTCTGAGGAGGTCTCTGCTGGAAGCAAAGTGGCTATTTGGGCACCTGATTTGTTCCAGCAGGGGGTTTACAGTGAGATTCCTGACCACAGCTGAGATGGCAGCTCAGCATTTATCAACACAGAACAACGTGGAGTAGTGAAGAGGCCAGAGCCTTACCCAAGCAAACAGTGCTGGGCTCTGAAAGACCTTCTGCCACTTAGCAGGGCTTTGTGGGAGGCTCTCTCAAACACTCAACTTGAGGGTGGGCAGTCAGAGTGCAGGAGCTGTAAGGGGCAGAGCAGGATGTCTAAATCTCTGCATAACAACTCCAGTTGGTGGCTGGTCACCAGTGGTGGTCCCCAGGGCTCAGGACTGGATCTGGTCCTGTTCAACATCTTTATCAGTGATCTGGATGAGGGGATCAAGGTGTCTTTGGTCAGATTGCAGGTGACACTGAGTTGGAGAGGGAGTGTTGATCTGCTTGAGGTTGGGAAGGGACCTGAACAGGTTGGATCAATGGGCTGAGGCCAATGGGACAAAGTTCAACAAAGCTCAAGTGCTGGGTCACAACAGCCCTAAGAAGGCTTCAGGCTGGGGGCAGAGTGCATGAAACTGCCCAGCAAAAAAGGACCTGGGAGTGCTGGGTGACAGCAGCTGAAGATGAAACAGCAGTGCCCAGGTGGACAAGAAGGGCACCAGCAGCCTGGCCTGGGGCAGCAATGGTGTGGGCAGCAGGAGCAGGGCAGGGATGGTGCCTGTGGACTGGGCATTGGTGAGGCTGCACCTCAAATACTGGGTTAAATTTTGGGCCCCTCACTCCAAGAAGGACATTGAGGGGCTGGAGCAGGTCCAGAGAAGGACAACAAAGCTGGGGAAAGGTGTAGAGAACAGGGCTGGGGAGGAGCAGCTGAGGGAGCTGGGGGTGTGCAGTGTGGAGAAGAGGAGGCTGAGGGAGACCTCATTGCGCTCTGCAGCTCCCTGAGAGGAGGCTGCAGCCAGGTGGAGGTTGGGCTCTGCTCCCGTGGAACAAGGGACAGGACAAGAGGAAACAGCCTCAAGCTGTGCCAGGGGAGGGTCAGGTTGGCTATTAGGAAGAATTTCTCCCCAGCAACGGTTCCCAGGCACTGTCCCAGGCTGCCCAGGGCAGTGCTTGAATCATCGTCCCTGGAAGGCTTTCAAAGCTGTGGTGCTGAGGGCCACGCTTCAGCGGTGACCTGTCAGTGTTGGGTCAATGTTTGGACTCAATAACCTTAAAGGTCTTTTGCAGCCTGCATGAATCTGTGATTCTCTAAGTCCCTCCTGCAGCTGCATCTCAGGCAGCTTCCCATGTCCTCCTCCCATCCCTGCAGTGGAGAGGATATGGAACAGCCAAAGAAAAGCACAGCAAAACTGTCAGCAGTAGCATTCATGACCTAGGGCTTGGAGAAAAACTGAGGGGAAGAAATGGTTCAAGGTCTGTTAAGGAGGCAGAAATTCTGCTTCAGGCAGGCCCTGAACCACTCTGCCCAGAGCTTGGAGAAGGTGCCAGGGCCATGCTCATCCCTTTCATTATGGCCTTGCTACCCACACCTGCTCCTGACCCCTGCGTCTGACCAGCACAGGTGGGCCTGGACTGACTCTGTGCAGCTATTCTCATGCTCTTGGATTTTCCTGAGGGCTTTCTCTCATGGCTGGGCTGCAGGAACTATGCTGGTGTTGCACAGGCGCCTAACAACTCCTGCCCTTAAATCCCTTGGGATTTTCCCTTAGGAAGGCTTCTCCTGACCTTTTCTTTGAGTCTCTTTCACACCTCCATGGCTCACAGCAAGCCTTTGAAGTTCATCGGGCTGGAACCCTTCTGGCTGGAGGATTTGCATTCAGATTTGCTGAGACACAAACTGAGCCCTCACCTTTCCCCCTTCTCCCTGCTGCTGCTGAGGGACATGCTGGTGAACCACTGGAAGTGGAGCCCTCCCCAAATGGGGTTGGAGTTGCTGAAATAGTACTGGGAGCTCTGGAGAGCCCCTGGCAGGGTTGGGGGGCACCAGAAGCTGCCCTGGCTCATGCCTGGGTTGGATGGAGCTGCCCTGAGTAAGGTTTCTGCTGCACTCAGCTCACGTAAGGAGCTCAGCCCTGAGCTCTGCTGAGGAGTCAGCATCCAAACCCTCTGGAGATTTGTGAGGATGGATTCTGAGAATTGCTGCTGATTTAACTCACTTTTACCTTCTTCCCTTAAAAATATCCCTGCAGTATTAACTCCCCAAATCACATTAAGGGAGTATGATTTAGGTGGAAAAGATGAACACCTCGAAGTTAGGAAATGGCTGATCCATTGCCTCCACCCCTGCCTGGATGCATTACAGAGATGACCTTTCAGTTCTGACTGCAAATGGCATTTTTTTTCTGCTGAAATCCTGTCTGGTAAAGGCCAGGCTGGGGCTGTGCTGCCAAGGGAATGCAAAGCATCAAAGCCCCAAAGGGTCTGGATGCAGTCCCAGGACATGTGGGATCAGAGGCTGTGTCTACAGAATTCAGGGTTGAGGTGCAGGTGAACAAACATTGCTGCTAGCTGCCATCCACAACAGCCCCAGCTACCCTGCTGGAATAGTGCAGCATAGGTCCTCTGGGGCAGCTATCAGACCTGCCAGCATCCTGCTTGGTGCCTCAGACCCTTAGAGGTGTCTAAAAGGGAATTAACTGCCTAGTTTTTAGGTATCTGGGATGCGGCACCAAGACACTGCTGATTTGGTGTCACCTGGGAGGGACTCTGCCCACCAGCAGTGGCCCATGGAGATGGAGCTGGCCCATGCAGCTGAGCCTGGAGAGAACACAACACCCCAGGGCAGATGCAGAGCTGCACTCTCTTGCTTCAGTGACCGACCTCTTGACCATCCTCCCAGAGAGGGATGCCTGTCACCCCAACATCCCCCTGGAGCTGCACATATGCCACAGGACCTGTGGCAGCCCCCACATTCCTGCTGCAGCTGTCTGCCAAGGGCTGCCTGGGGATGCTTGCACAGCACTGAGGGCCTGTCAGCAGAGACCTGTCCTATTCACACTTGCTCCAGCTCCTCAGTTCCCCAGAGCTGTCATGCTACTTGCTTCTCCCAGGTGCTTGTGTGATGGCAGAGTTCTTCTCCCCCTCCCTCTCCCCCTCCCCTCCCTCTCCCTCACCCCTTGGAATGCAGGGAGGTGCTGCCCTCTCCCTTGTGGCAGGCTCACACGTGCACACCCAGACCCACCTCAGGCCATGGGACAGAGCTGGTGGCACT
Source organism: Semnornis frantzii (assembly GCA_013399775.1). NCBI lineage: Eukaryota > Metazoa > Chordata > Aves > Piciformes > Ramphastidae > Semnornis > Semnornis frantzii. The sequence continues at coordinate 19,353 of VWYK01026335.1, read as the reverse complement.
GGAGCTGCTTTGCAGTGCCTTTCAAAGCAGTTTGCTCAACCAGCACACCCTGTTGGACCACGTAATATTCTTGCTAGCTCACTCCTGCAGTCCATCCAGGTTCAGATCAGGAAATTGGGCATCTGTGGTGTGTCTACAAACAAAGACAGAATGCTGTGAGCCTCAGCAGAAGGCTTTGTGTTGTGAAAAGCTAGCTCCAGCCAAGGGAGGACTCAAATGGTTATTGACCCTACCCTGCAGGGAGGCCGCATTAGAACAGCTCCAGATCAATAGAGACCAACGCAAGGTGCTGGGGAAAGGCCATAGCCCTGCAGACTGCAGGCAATTGCCTTTTGCTTTGGCCTCTTACAAAGTTTGCAAAGCATCAATTAGAGCTCCCCTGAGCCCCTTCCTTCTAATTGCCACGTTTGACAACGGGGTGGCACCAGGGACAGGCAGGGAAGGCAGCTAATGGAGCTGCTGTAATTGCTTCCCAGCTCCATGAGTCACAGCACCTCGGAGGTGCCGGAGGGGAGGGCAGCAGTTTGACTGAAGGAGGTTTCTAGCTTTCAGGAAAGCTCTGGAGGAACAAACATTGAGCTGAAAGCCAAAATCTTGGAGGACTGAAGGGTCCAGGTGCTGCTTTTTCTTTCATAGAATCATAGAATCAGCCAGGTTGGAAGAGACCTCCAAGCTCATCCAGTCCAATCTATCACCCAGCCCCATCCAATCACTAGACCATGGCACTAAGTGCCCCATACAGTCTTTTCCTGAACACCTCCAGGGACAACTGTCCAGTTAAGCTTTAATCACGTTCTGGAAGTGGTAGGAATGGCTTCTCATCAAGGAGGTGAGGGACTGCATGGCATGCCAGGACCTTTTTTCTCAGGGATGGGCACCGAGGTTGAGTCCTGCAGGTGGAAGAGTCCAGGAGGTGGTGGAAGAGTCTATCAGGTGGAAGGGGTGCATCGTTTGTTGGTCAGCAGCAGTAGTGGTGCACACTGTGCCTGCGGAGCCCCAGAGGGATTGATCTGGCAGGTCAAAGGAAGGACTCTGAAGTGCCCTGCTGGCAGCTGGGCTTGGCATCTGTTTCTGGGAATGGGCACGCTGTGGACCTTCTGGTCTCCCACCTCCTCCTGACACCAGTGAATGTCTCCTCTACTGCTGAGCCAAGGCCAGGGGATGTTTGTCCAGGGAAAGCAGGGAGACCACAGCCAGAGATGAACTCAGCACTCCAGGACAACCAGCAGTGGTGCTTGCCTGTGCCTCATTCTGCCCAGTTCCTCTGGGTGGTTGTCTTCTGCTCTCAGCCAGGGCTTTGAACTTTCTGCTCAGGGCAGCACCCCTTGGGACCCCTCAGCATCATGAATCTCCAAGGGGAACTGCAGCCCATGACACTTACACTGCTCCTGGGTCTGTGCGAGCTTTTCCTGGCCACCCTCTGAAGGTCTTCATCCTTCTGCTTTGTGCCAGGGGGAAGATGCAGCATGATGGACAGGACGGGGCACAGGTTCTGGGCACTGTCTCATCTTCTGGGCTGGTTTGTCTGATTGCTGCCCAAGTGCCCAGCTGGACAAGCCCTGGGACATGGTGCTTGTGAAAGATGGGAGGAGGCTGCAAAGGAGGTCATCAGTAAGGGGGAAGAAGGGGAATTAGAGAACAGAGCAGAAGGTGGAGCACTGGTTTTGTCCTAGGGTGGCTGGGCTGGGGAGTGTCCAGGTGGCACATTGCCCACACCTCTGCAATCTTCCCACAGCACTGCTCCAGTTCCTGCCTCTGCAAGATGGCCCCAGGTCCATACTACAGCATGAGGCTCTGTGAGGTGATGTTCCACACCATGGGGTGATGCTCCATGCCACGAGGTGATGCTCCACACCATGTGGTGATGCTCCACACCACGAGGTGATGCTCCACACAATTATGTTCCACACCATGAGGTGATGTTCCACACCATGGGGTCATGCTCCATACCATGGGGTGATGCTCCATACCACAAGGTGATGCTCCACACCATGAGGTGATGCTCCACACAATTATGTTCCTCACCATGAGGTGATGCCTCACACCATGATTTTCCACACCATGAGGTGCTGCTCCACACTGTGGGGTGATGCTCCACACTACACTGCTGTGCTCAGTGTAGCATAAAGGGGCTTGGGTCTGTACTTCACCTCATGAGGTTGGGCTCCAGAGATGATGCCTGTTCCAACTGATAGGTTGCAGCCCCAAGGTCACACCACAGTGACCTCATTGCCCTGTCTCAGCAAGACTTGATCTATTCCAAGAGATGATCTGCTGGGGCTATATTCCAGCCAGGAATGAGCTCCATTGTGCTTCAAACCACCCTAAACCTATGTGACTGTGCCAATGGGGCTTGGTGCCAGGTTTCGGCAACCTTCCTGTCCCAGGACCCTGCCTTGTGCTCCTCCCTGTCCTAAAGCTGTCAGAAAAATCAAGAGAATATTTATCTGGAGCTGAACAGTGGAGGTGCCCTGCTGCAAGGTCTGAGTGGTTTGTGGCACTTGGTGCCCACTGTAGTCTGGAACAGGCTGGGCACAAGACACAGTAACTGTCTGAACACCAGCAATGGAGAAGCTGCTTGGAGGGGCAAGGGAAAGCCAAAGCCTGGTTCCTCTTGTCTCTGCCACAGCTTGTCCCAACCTGGCTCAGAAGAAAAGATCCCTTTATCTTCCCAGGGCTGTCTGTGGGCTGCAGCCACTCCTGCGCTTGGTTCAGGCCCTGTGCTGGTTGGGGACCTTCTGACAGTTGCTGGGTGATGAGCTTTGTGATGGCTCAGGCAGGACAGGGTTGAGCTGTGTGGCAGGAAGCTAAGTGGAGAAAAGCTGTGGGGGATGATTGACAGCAATTGTCTCTGGTGGAAGGAGCTAATCCGGCAGCTCACCACCACCAGGTCCCTAATTAAAGCAGGAGGACAGCCCTGTCTGTAATTAATTTCCCTGTTTCAGCCGCTCACAGCTCCTGGCAGCCATGGGGCAAAGGCAGCAGAAGGAGAGAAGTTGTGAAGCAGAATGGAGCAGGATTTGTCCCTTCCCTTCTGCTCCTCTGTGCTGGGCAGAAGCTGGAACATACTCCATCAGGAAAAGGGGCAGGTGGTGCATGCTCAGAGGATCCAGTGATCTGGTGATCCAGAAGGTGTGGAGATGTTGAGGAGTCTGGAGTAACTCTGTGAGAAGCAAAGGCTGAGAGCCCTGGGGCTGAGAACCTGCAGAAGAGCAGCCCCAGAGAGGAGCTGAGCAATGCTCAGCAAGAGCTGTGGGGGCAAGAGGCTGGGGCCAGACTTTTTTCAGTGGTTCCCAGGGACAGGACAAGGGGCAGAGGGGACAAACTGGCACCCAGGAGTTCCATGTGAGGAGGAGGAGCAGGCTGCCCAGAGAGGTTGTGGAGTCTCCTTGTGTGGAGAGCTTCCAACTCTCCCTGGCCATTGTGCTCCTGGGCAACCTGCTGTGGGTGCCCTGCTAGAGCAGGGGGCTGGGCTGGGTGAGCTCCAGAGGTCCCTTCAAGCCTCTTCCATTCTGTGAAAACAAGCAGATGTCCCCAGAGTGCTCTCAGAATGTCAGAGATGGAGCTTCTGTGACTCCCCATGAATACTTCCAGACTGATCTGGTTTCCCTGTGAGAAATGACTCTGAAGAGTTCCCAGAATAACTCATAGATCAGCCCTGCCTGTAAAGTCCTGAGGCCAAGAGCATCCTTCCCTTCCCAAAGTTAAACCTTAATGCCATATGTTGTGGTTTCCCTCCCCTCCTCCCGTTTTCCCCTTCCACTGAGGAAGAGGAGAAACCAGCACCAAGGGCTGCTTGATTTGGGGTTTCCTCAAAGCTTGCAAGGCTGAAGCAAGTTTTATGTGTCCCAAGTGCGTGGGCAGCCCAGTGGGCTTGAAGAGCTGCTGAGAGGAGGAGTTTCTTCATGATGATAACTTCCCACATCCCCAGCAACTGGCTGCACAGGCATCACAAGTGGCCATTTGAGCCACCAAATTCACTAGCCCCAGGGAAGGGCCTGGAGGATGGGCAGAGGCTGTGCAACCTGCATCACCTTCTGAAAGGGGACCTAGGAAGGAGGCTCAGCATGAGCCTCCAGCTGAGACACCCACAGAGATCCCTGCTGTGTCATGCCTGTGCTAGGGAAGGAGGGGAGGAGAGGTAGCTTCAGCAGGGCCCTACCATCAATTAGCAGCAATTAATTAGCTTGCTTCCTCTGAAGCACATACTAGAAGGAATGGGCAGCTAGAAGGAACGAGCAGCAACCATAGCAGTGGGAGATGCCACACATGGGCAAGGCACACTTGGGCAGGACATACGTCTCCTTTCTAGCTCCTCACAGCACCTCTGGCTAGGGGACAAGTTCCTACCCACTGTCGGGGACCTCCAGCCCAGCTTTCCCTCTTTGCTGCTGAGGCAGTTTCTTTCTTCCTTAGAAGACTGAGAATTTCATTCAGGCACATTGATGCCTCCTTACACCTTCAGGTACAAGAGCAGGGAAGGGCAACATTGGTACTACTTTGGCAGGGTGGCTGGACTCGAAGATGTCTGGGGGTCCCTTCTGATCCTGTGATCCTCTGAACATTGTGGAATGCGATAAACTGGGGGGACTCATCCAGCCAGGGGTGCAGCACCCTGCTCCCGTGGGGCCAACACCTGGAGGCAGTGACTGCATCGTGCAACAAAGCCTGAGGAGTTCCCCTTGCTGATCAACAGCAGCCCATTGTGCAGCCAGCTGCAGAGCCAGCTGCAGAGCCAACTGCAGGAGCAGAGCCCACGGCAGGCTGAAGCAGTGACAAAGAAACCCGAGAAGCCACGACAGGGAGGCACTTTGGGGCAGCAGCAGGCTGGGAGCCCAGGCCTGAGGTTCAGCCTAGTCAGAAGAATTCCTCCTGGGCAGCTAATGAGTGCAGGACAGGCAGGAGGCTGCTCTGCATCACAGTGCACACAGGAACAGAGCTCACAGTTCAGCACGCAGGGATAATGGGAGCCTGTGGAGCAGGTGCTGAGCATCCCTGGCAGGCAGATCAGTGCTGTGACACATCCTGGCTGCCCTGTCCTGCTTTGACACCTCACATCCCATTTTACAGAGCACAGCGACTGGAGACAACCGCGGTGCCCTGCCACAGTCATGCCACACCAGGAGCGGCCTCCTGGGCAATCAAAACAATGCTGGCACCTCCGTGGCCAGCGCAGTCCCTCCCCAGCTGCAAATGAAAAGCCTTTCCTTCGGTGTCACAATTCAGGTGGTAGAGCTGGGGTGGCACTGGAGCGATGGCATTGACCTGGTGATGCAACATCCCCCAGCTCCAGCAGAGCAGTGCCCAGACTGCAGAGCCCAGGGCAGAGCCCAGCACCGCCCAACTGCTCCCCTCTGCCTTGGCAGCCCTGCAGGGGCTGCAGCCTGCTCAGGGGAACCCAACCACAGCCTGGGTCCATCCCACATGCCTCATAAATATGTGAGTGGTTGTGGGAATTAACAAGGCAGGAACTATAAAATCTGCAGTTATTTTATTTCTGGAAAGCCCTGCCCAGAACTATATACAAATTAGTTAGATTGGGTTCAAAAATTCGTTTGGGAAATCCTTCACAAGGATGCTTATAGGGAATTTAGTAATTCAGGAAAATCAGAAAGTTGGAAAAGGTTTGCTACAAAAATAGCTTTGCCACGCTTACAAATGAAGGCAGCCCGGAGCCCTAGGGAGCGTCTCTGCTACTCACAGCAACGGAGTAGGAATTTGGAGCTGATCCCTTGGCTCCTTTCGGCAATCCTTTGCGGCAGTGCCTTGAGCTGCAGAGCGTAATCCAGTGGCAGATCAACGCGGCACAGCATTCAATGCGAGCAAACCCACTAGAGTCCAAACTGACTGCAGACATGGCTGCCATGGGCGAGGATCGCGGGGCAGCACAAGCAAAGCTCAAGCTGCTCGGCAGCATACCCATGAACGGCGTCAGTTTACGGCAGAGGCAGCTCCCTGCAGCAGGCAGGCAGGATGCGGCGGTCTGAAAGCGGGGACTGTGCTTTCTCCTCACCCTGCTTCCAGATGCCCCTCAAGGTCCGACTCAAGGTCCGAGTCAAAGTCCCTCTCAAAGTCCATCTCGAAGTCCCCCGCTGGCAGTCCCACTAGATAACATGTCCCGTTGCCATATATCTATGCTGGGACGATTTGCTCTCCCCCGTTCAAGCCCACAGGGGTGGGGTAAGGTACTTGGCCCCTACTTCTTTCACATTCCAAACCCCTGGACCCAGAGATGGGGGAGAGCAGAACAGTTTCACGCTCCATTCAAACCTCTGGTGGGGCAGGGACTTGGGTGTGCCCTGCCACAATATGGGAGAATGCAAAGATTCCCATGGGAAAAGAATCACATACCAGTTTCAGCCAGGGAGGGGAGGTGCAGCAAAAAATCTGGCACAAAGGAAGAGAGGGACAATCTCGAGTGACAGGCACAGACCAAGCCACGCACATGACCAAGCACCCTGCCCTGCGCCATCCCCCAGCCATGCTGCTGCACACAATCCCCAAATCCCAGCAGGGTGGGGTTGGAAAGGACCTCTGGAGATCACAGGCTCACAGGATGTCAGGGGTTGGATGGGATCCAAAGAGATCATCCAGTCCAATCCCCCTGCCAGAGCAGGACCAGACAATCTAGTTCAGGTCACACAGGAACACATCCAGAGAGGCCTTGAAAGTCTCCAGAGAAGGAGACTCCACAATCTCTCTGGGCAGCCTGTGCCAGTGCTCTGTGGCCCTTACAGTGAAGAAGTTCCCCCTTGGAACCTCCTGTGCTGCAGCTTCCATCCATTGCTCCTTGTCCTATCCCAGGGAGTAAGTGAGCAGAGTCTGCCCCCCCTCCCTCCTGACCCCCAGTCCTCAGAGATTGATAAACATTTATTAAATCACCTCTCAGCCTTCTCCAGGCTAAACAAAGAGTTTTGCATTTCCTGATAATCCCTAAGAGCAGGGAGCTGGTGGCTCTGTTGCCTTGGCTAGGGGCATCAGGAGACAGCAGCCATGATTCTGAACTGTCATGAGGTGCCTGTGGCAGAGACCAATGTCCCCCCACAGGTACAGTCCCTTGCTCAGAGGTAAGTTCTTTGGAGATGGAGTTTCTCCAGGAGCCAGTGTGCAAATCCATGATGATAATCACTCTCTTTTGCCACCAAAGCCAGAGGCCTCCTGCATGTGAGAGGAGGTGCTCAGGCTTTGTCCCTAGCAGTGGGGATTTGCAGTTGACTGAACATGAGACAGCAGTGCCCAGGTGGGCAAGCAGGCCAATGGCATCCTGGTTGGTGTTAGCAAGAAGGTGGGCAGCAGGACAGGAGAGGATCATCCCCCTGTGCTCAGGACTGCTGAGGCCAACCCTCGAGTGCTCAACTCTGGGCCTCTGACTGCAGGAAGGACATGGAGGGGCTGCAGCCTGTCCAGCAAAGCTGAAGGAGGGCCTGGAGCAGCTGGGTGTGAGGAGGGGCTGAGGGAGCTGGGGGTGTTGAGGCTGCAGAAGAGGAAGCTGGGGACAGAGCTCCTTGCTCTCTGCAGTTGCCTGCAGAGAGGGGGTAGCCTCTGCTGCTTGGTGGAAGGCACAGGAGCAGAGGCAATGGTTCCAAGTTGCCCCAGGGAAGGCTCAGGCTGCAGCTCAGGTGCCTCTTTGTGCCCAGGAAGGGTTCTCAAAGCTTGGCACAGGCTGCTTGGGGCAGTGCTGCAGTCCCCATCCCTGGAGGGCTTCCAGCAGCTGTGCCCGTGGTGCTGATGGGCAGGGTTCAGTGGTGCTCCTGCAGTGCTGGGTGCAGAGCTGAGCTGGCTGAGCTGGGAGGGCTCTGCCCACTTTCTGCCTTGTGTGCTATAGCTGTGGGGTGGGTGGTGCAGCAGTTGGGATGCTGAGCTCTCGTTGTTGTCCTCCCCAGGTGTCTGTTGTTTGTGGCTGGTGGAAGGTCCAGCAGAGTGTGGTAGTGAGACTCCTCCCTGAGCTGCAGAGGAGAGCTGTCTGCTGTAGTCTGCCTAATTTCCATACTGTTTTTGTTATCCTCAGGAAGCAAACTGCTGATTTTGGTGCTTTGCTTGAACATCCAGCCAGAAGTGGAGTCTTGTCCTGGGGCGTGTGTATGCTACAGCGAGCCCAAGATCACCATAAGCTGTCAGCAGCAGGGCCTGACAGCAATCCCCACAGAGATCCCCATCCAGAGCCAGCGAATCTTCCTGCACAACAACAGGATCACCCTGGTCAGGGCCACCAGCTTCACCTCCTGCCGCAACATGACCATCCTCTGGATCCACTCCAACAACATCAGCCTCATCGAGCCTGGAGCATTCTATGGTCTCAGCAAGCTTGAGGAGTTGGATCTCAGTGACAACACCAACCTGAAATCCATCAACCCTGTCACCTTCCGGGGGCTCGTTCACCTCCACACCTTACACCTGGATCGCTGTGGGCTCCTGGAGCTCTCCACAGGGCTTTTTCGAGGGTTGTTCTCCTTGCAGTATCTCTACCTTCAGGATAATAACCTCCAGGTCCTACTTGATGACACCTTCATAGATCTCGCCAACCTCACCTACCTGTTTTTGCACGGTAACAAAATCAAGAGCTTGTCAGAGAATGTCTTCCGCGGGTTGGTCAACCTCGACCGCCTGCTGCTGCACCAGAACAGAGTCAGCCTGGTGCATCGCAGGGCCTTCCACGACCTCGGCAAAGTGATGACCTTGTACTTGTTCAACAACAACCTGACCGTGCTCACCGGGGACACCATGGCCCCCCTGGTGTCCCTCCAGTACCTGCGCCTCAATGGCAACCAGTGGATCTGCGACTGCCAGGCTCGCTCCCTCTGGAACTGGTTCAAGCAGTTCAAGGGCTCCTCATCGGAGCTGGAGTGCCACCTCCCCCCCCTCCTGGCAGGGAGAGACCTCAAGAAGCTGCAGAGCTCTGACCTGGAGGGCTGCATGGACTCTTTGAACCAGATACGCACCAGCGTCTTCAGCACCAAGACCAGGTCTGGCAAACTGGCCACCGGGATGCCCCCGCTGGGCTCCCACGATGGCTCCTCCAAGTGCTGCCAGCCAGAGATGGACAAGTCCTTTATTTACGAAGCCAAGGGCAAGTCAGGGCCTTCCTCCCACAGCCACCGGCCCTCCTCCAACAATGCCCTGAAGGACAAGGAGAACATGTCCAGGCCCAAGCACGTTGAGACAGACCCTTCCAAAAATGGCAGCAACAAGCAGATAAATGATTCCCCCTTTGGGACCTTCCCCAGCATTGTGGACCCTCCGCTGACCAAGCTGAGACCAGAGTTCCTAGAGCCCATTGAACCCTCCACAGTGCCCAGCAGAAAGCGGCAGGGCTGCTCCAAAAAGAACAGGTCCAAGGCCCAGTGCCGCCTCACCCAGCCAGGGCACAGCTCCACGCCACAGCTCAGCCTCAGCCTTTTGATCCCCCCCTTGGTGTGGAGCTTGCTCTTGTTCTGCTGAAATGAACTCTTTTGGGTTTTTTTCTGTTGTTTTCCTGGGTTGAGGACACTTTCATACAGGACTTTTGCTGACCTCCAGAAACATCGCCAACTAAACCAGAACTGCCACTAGGCCTGGGAAGCTTTGGTACACAAACCCTAACTGAATGCCTTTATATATAAAAATAAAAAAAAAATAAAACACAACAAAACAAACAGAACGAAAAGAGACAAACTGCCCCTCCTGTCCCAAGATGTACAGAATTTATTTGTCCTGAAGCCTGTGAATTATCCCTTTTGGTCTTCAGAACTGCACTTGGCCCACAGAACAGCTTTGGCTCAGCAGCTGGGGGAGGGCAGTGTGGTTGGTTTACAGGCAGAAACCCTCTGCCAGCCGCGGCCAAAGCCTCTCTGTCCCTCACTGCCCCACCCAGCACTGCTGCAGGTGCTTCCCCTTTGCAGAAGTGATCAATTTGACCCTGTTTTAACCTCCCCCTCCCCCATTTCTGACTCTGGCAGTTTCTCCGTCCCCATCCCCACCCCCACCCCGAGCGCTGTGTTTCTGGGCAGCATTTGTTGAAGAATGCAGCCCTCCCCCCAGCAGACTGCAGTGCCCAGAGAGATGCATTTTATTTTACTGGTGTACAACTATACAGAACAGAGGAAATAAAGAGTTCTTTTTTTTTGTTTTGTTTTTTCTTTTTTTTTTTTTTTTTTTTTTCTTAAGGGGTTTTCCTCTGCAAGGGGGGGGNAGGCAGGTTCTCCTGCCCCTCTGCTCTGACCTGCTGAGGCCACACCTGGAATAGTGCATCCAGTTCTGGGCTCCCCAGGTCAGCAGGGACAGGGAGCTGCTGGAGAGAGTCCAAGGGAGGGCTGCAAGGATGCTGCAGGGCCTGGAGCACTGCCTGAGGAGGAGAGGCTGAGAGCCCTGGGGCTGCTGAGTGTGGAGAGGAGAAGGCTGAGAGGGGAGCTGAGCAATGTCTATCAATAGCTGAGGGCTGGGGGTCAGGGAGGAAGGCACAGGCACAGCCTCTGCTCACTTGTGCCCTGCCATAGGACAGGGGCACTGGATGGAAACTGCAGCACAGGAAGTTGCACCTCAAGGTGAGGAAGAACTTCTTGACTGGAAGGGTTCCAGAGCCTTGGCACAGGCTGCCCAGAGAGGTTGTGGAGTCTCCTTCTCTGGAGCCTTTCCAGCCCTGTCTGGATGTGTTCCTGTGTGACCTGCACTGCATTCTCTGGTCTTGTTCTGACAGAGGCGGACTGGAAGCTCCCCAGAGGTCCCTTCCAACTCCTAACATCCTCTGATCTGTGATCCTGTGAAAATCTGGAAGGCTGAAGGGATACTGAGGGCCGGCTAAATGCTTAACACAATACCAACAGAGCAGATGTGCTGAGGGGCCTATGCATAGGTCCCAGTTGCTACCATCAAAGGTTTTCTTCACACAAAATGTGCTCTGCTTCTGTTTTCCTTCCCTGTCCAGCTGCCCCACCCTTTCACTTGACATCAGGCCCCCTCTTCCCCCCTCAGACTGGGTTTGCAGAGCAGAAAGAGGCACCACTGGTTGGGTTGTCTCTGCAGAGGAGCTGGCGTGCTGAGGTGCAGGTGCACTGTCCAGCCCAAGGGTGAAGCAAGAAGTCAGTGTCCTGTGCCTTGGTCAGCCAGACATGGCCCTGGCAGTGCTGCTACCTGCATGCTTGTCCAACTGAGTGCATTGGTGCCCAACACAGAGGTAAGGGAGCAGTGCAGCATCAGTTGCTCTCTGCCCAGCTGGCTGCGATTGATCTCCACGTCAGTGCTGGAGTATTTGCTGAGGTTGTGCATGCTCAAAGCAAGCCCTAACCTCTCCTACTTACCCAAATACATCACTCAGACTCTTGAGGGATTCAGACTCTCCCCTGAACCTCGAGGCACAGCAAAGAGAGCAGCTCACCCAGAAGTGCCATTCAGACTCCTGAGGGATTCAGTGCTACACCTGCAGCTGGAGCCAGCAGCAGAAAGCAGCTCTGCCCAGGCTGGCTGTGGGGCCAGCACTGCTCCAGAGCCCACTGCCAAGCCAGCAGAGCTGCTAGGTGTTGTAATGGGCTGCTGGGCAAAACACTGCTACATCACAGTGCTAGGGCACAGCCTGTGTCTCCCTTGTACAATAGTTAGTGAGTCCTGTGGTCAAAATGCTTGGGCCCATGCCCATGGCTCTACTTTACCACCCAGGCAGGGTGGCAAAGGCCAGGATGAAGAGAAGAACTGCATGTTGTGGAATGTCCCTACAGCAACTGGAGACATACCCTGCACAGTGCTGAGGTCTGAGCTTATCTGTGTCCAAATTTTTGTCCCAGGGAGCATGGTTTTGATACTCCCTCTGTTTAAGACATCCAAACTGCTGCGTTACTACCACTTACCCTGAAGGAACCAGAAGTAGCTTTGTGCCAACCCAGTGTCACTCATCCTGCTTTCTAGACCTTGCCTCTGCTGTGCATTCAGTGGCTCCTAGGACTGCAAAATTGGCCACAAGCCCAGAAGAGTCCCCTGTGCTCGTTTCCTAGATTTCCTGCTGTCCAGATGCCAATTTCTGTCTTTGCAGGCATTAGCAGGCTGTTTGAATGATGAATTGTTGAAGAAGGGGATTCAGTGGGGGGCAGGAGCTCCTGCAGGAGGCTGGAAGAGGCAAAGGATGAGTTTTGGTCCTGGTGAGAGTTTGAGGACTTCAAAGCATGGCATCTTTCCTCCTGTGCTGTGCTCTGCTCAGGTTGACACACATCTTGCCAATACTCCTAGCCCTGTTTCACACTCAAATGTCACTGAGGTAAATAGGCCTTACCCAGTAGGGCTCAGGACCTTGCTGGTTGTTCCCCATCCTATGGCACTTCCCCTCTTTTCCTTTCTTGCTGTGCAAGGCAAAGTTAATTTTTCACTCAAGTCCTTGATGCCAGCAATAAAATCAAAAGAACAGTCAACAAGAAGGAGTCAGAGTAGCTCTGGGTGGGTGAGGGCAGCAGCCCAGGCTGACCTGGGATCAGTGAGCTCCCCAGCACCCAGCTCTTGGTGTCCTCTCCATATTGCCACCATGCACACCCTTGACAGCGGAGATGCAGCTAAAGCAGGGAAGGACCTGTGTTCCTCCTTGCTTCATTGGCACTGCTTATCCCCACATCTAGCCTTTGCTGCCAGCCCCTCACTTGTCCTTGCAAAAAGCAAGAGCAAGCACCAGAAAAGAAACATTTCTTCCAGGTTTTCAGATCCATCTGAATCGATGCTGAGCTCCCAGGGAGACAAGGAGATGTTTGTGCCCGCACCTTCTTGTGGTGAAGTGAAATAGTTTTATCCTCTGCCCCCTCCGTCTTGCCATCCTCATGCAGAGGGCAGGGAGGTGGGACTATGCCTGGTTGTGCTGGATTAATTGTTGGATCTTGGTGATTCTGTGACTCTGTTATCAGTCTGCCTCTGCCTAGGGTGGAAAAGTGGAACCCAGAAGCCTGCATCCCCAGGGTGTGGTTTGTGCCATCCTCAGTGAGGTGTCTGACACAGGCATGGAGAGCCTCACTCCAGAGCTCTGTCATGCTGCCATGAGTTGGTCTCATTTTCTGCAGAGGGGGCTGAATGTAACTGGCTCTGAGAGCTTTCTTTGCCCTTTCTAATGGATCACTGTGATTGGTACAGGTCAAACCTTCACCGTGCCTTTGCCTCCATTCCCATCAGTGAGGCCTTCCTGATCAGAACCAGGGAAGAGAGAGGCAATGCAGTGTGACAGACACCCCCTCAAGGCTCTGCTCTGGGAGGAACCCTGGATGGTGACTGAGAAGGGTCAAGGTATTCTGTAACTGGAGATCAAGCAGTGCTATTGCAAGCTGGGGCCTCCTGAGGATTCTTTATTTTCCCTGCCCAGAGCCCCTCCAAGCCCTCAGAAGATGAACTTCTCTGAGTCTGTCCATTTCAGGTCCCTTACAGGGCTGAGTCTGAACCTCCTCACTGGAGCTATTGAATCAGCCTTGCTGGAAATACATCATCACACCACCAGGAGATGCTGGGAGCTGGAAAAGCACAGCCGAACCTGTCCATGGCCAGGCACTATACCTTGGCAGCTTTATTCTCTGACCACAGCACACTAAGATCTAGGAGAGCTGCAATGCCCTGAGTGACACAAGCTCAGGCAGAGCTTGTGGGTCACTCTTGGCTTTGGACTTTAGAAGTCTGCAGTTGTCCCACGTGTGTCTGTGGCAGCTCCTTTCCTCCTCTCCTGCCTCTCTTTCACTGGATACAAGAGGACATGGGAGCTGCCTTGCCTGTCCTGGCCTTGCCCTCAGGCAGAGGACTCCTGGCTGCATCAGCACGGTGACTCTGCAGCTGCTGAACCACTCAGGTCCTGAAATTGAAACCAGCTCCAGCACCAAGGGCTTTTTAGTGGTGTTCACCTGGGTGCTGCTTAGCTGCATCATCGTTCCCAAGCTTTTCTCATCTGAGGCTGAAGTCTTCCTCTCAGCTGTGGAACCATCAGAGAAATGCCAGATCTCACAAGGCACAGGACAGGGTTAAGAGCTGGGAACTGTGGCCTGCTTCTGGCAGGAGTGCCTGCAGATGTCTGTCAGGACAAGAACCTGCCTGGAACCCTAGCTCTGGAGTGCAGTCAGATGCCACCTCTGCCCCATCCCTCCCCAACAGCTCTTAGGAGATCATGGGGCAGATGCCCAGCTACTGGTGACTCCACAGGGCTGAGATGTCTGCTCCCAGGCCTCACAAGCAGGTGGTGTTTTGCTATCTCTGCTCTGGCACAGAGATAGGCTGAGTTGCTGAATCCTGCTCTGCACTAACACGATGGGGGTTGGGCTGGGTGACCTTTAGAGGTCATCCAACCCAAACCATACTATAATTCTGTAGTGAACAGAACTAATGAAGGCTGGGAGGGTTTCAAAGTGCAGGAGGTGTTTCTGGATTAGTTCCTGCCAGCAGGCAGTGACAGAGCAGAGCCATTGCTGTCCTGCCTCCTCAGATTCAGGAGAGGGGAAAAGAACCCCACAGCCTTGGAAGGTGGGAGTGGGCTGGAGACCAGAGAACAGGCAAGAGAGGCAAAGGTTTCTTAGGACTGACACCCTACCAATGGTGTCAGGGCAGCTGATGTGCTCCAGAGAGAGCACAAATTCTGGAGACAACCATGGTGAGGGCAAGGATCCTGTGTGATTATGCAGAGACCTTCCCTGTAAAGCTGAGCCCAAACAGCCAAATCTGGCTCAGGACAGGAACACTAATTAGAGACCCCCTGATTTGTGCCAGAACTAGGTCACCACATGGGGAAATGCTGAGGCAGGTGAGACTTAATGGACTTGCTTCCCGGGGCAGCTATAAATAGGAGCATAGAGACTTGGCACGATGGAAATAGAGGCAGGAGCTGCCCATTCACAGAACACTGAGGCGCTTCAGAGCTGCAAGTGACCCACCTTCAGCACAGCTCTGAGAGCCTTCTTCTAGGCCAGCAGGTACCAAAAAGGCCCAGCTGTCATCGAGCATAAAAACAGTAACATCTTTTGGGATGAAATCATAGCTTTTGAGAGGCTGCCACACGCTGCATGGCACCAGCACAGCCTGAGATGAGTCACGGGCTGGGCATTTGGGTGGTGGGCAGCTCCGTCTGCAGGGCTTCGCTCCTGGCAGGGTCCACCTGCAGGGCTTTATTTGTGGGCCAGATCTGTTGGTTTGCTCACAGCTCAGCTCCTTTGTGGTGTGTGTCTGTGGCTGGCCCCTGCTGTCGTGTGCCTGGTTTGATCCCTTGGATTCAGAGCAGAAAGGGAGCAGCTGCATAGGTGTGCTGTGAGAGGGGTGCTGGACTTGGCCATGTGAGTGGGTCACCAACATCTCCTAAGAGTGAAGTTGCACCCTTTGGCTGGTCCTGCTCAGTGGGGCTTAAAGCAGCACTCCTGCAAGCCCCTGCATGTGTGGCTGCTGCTTCTGGAGCTCTAAGATCCTGCTCTGCTTTCTGCTCCAGCCTCCAGGGCAGCATGATCCTGCACCTCTAGAGATGGGCCAGCAGCTTCCTGGCATGGGCAGCTGACATGGTTCTGCCTATCTCCGGTGCAGGCTGCCAGGAGCACAGCAGTATCTCCCATCAGATCTGCCACCTGCGCCCTCCCATCCCTCCAGCACACTGGAGACCCTCCCTGCTGCCATGAGGATGTGTCTATGCGTGGGAGGAGTGCCACAGCAGCTCCCATGGACAGGCCACAAACACACGTAACTGTCTCCCCCAGGCCCCCAGACACCAACCTTACCCTGCTTGAGGAGCTCTGATCAGCTTTTGGGCCTTGTGGTGAAGCAATGGAGACAGCTGTGGGGAGTAGCAGTCCCCAGCAGGATCACAGGCACAGGATGAGATCTGTGCTGAGCTGTCTAACCTCCTTCCCAGTGCTCAGCTGGGTGTGGAGGGGCTTGTGTAGGGCACTGTGCTGGGTCTCCATGGGCACCCAGGCTTCTCCTTAAGCAGGAGAAGGGCAGGGTGCTTGGTTGCTCTGTGTCCTCACTGGAGCACAATGCTGCAGTGGGCTGGTGAGCAACCACAGGGAGCTGCAGGCTGAGATGCCTCAGGCTGAGCACCCACCCAGGGAGGTGCAGGCTGGCTGCAGGATGGCAGCACTGCTCTTTCCTCCTTGGTGCTTCCACTTAGGCTGTAGCAGCAGCAGCTGCTCCATGAAATATTCATAAGATGCTTGCAGAAATGTCAGGCAGGGCCTGTGGTTGTGCTGGGACATCTCAGAAAGGTGCCCGATTTGGTTCTCAGTCCAAGTGCTTTATGCAATATCTGTAAGGGCCTGCAGACCCCGGGGGACAGCATGTCCTTGCTTCTTTATGAGCACCAATCCTGTCCTGACACCAAGAGGGGAATCAACCCCTGCTTCTCCTTCACTAGCTGTCCCCCACCCAGCAAAGTGAGCACCAAGTCACCTGCAAGGCTCTCCCCCTTCCTGCATGGCAATGGGGCAGGGAGCTGCAGCAGGAGCAGGGGCTGGGGGGCAGCAGTTGGCAATGTGCATTCCCAGTTGCGTTCAGACATGGGGGCTCGATGTTCCTGTTCGCTTGGGGCAGTCAGAGTTGGAACTGGAATGAGGCGTCCCAACCAACCTGTTCCATTCTGTGTTTTACTAAAGGCTTTGTTTTCTGCTCTTCATTGCCCTGCCAGGTTGACCTTGACTGTGTATGTGAGGACAAAGGGTGTTGCAGGACAGTAAGGTGAGGTCTCCCAGATGAGGAGGTCTGGGAAGTCACTGAGTGGAGATGAGGAGGAAATTCTTTACAGTGAGGGTGAGTATACACTGACACAGGATGCCCAGGGAGGTTGTGGATCACAGAATCAAAGAATGTGATCAAAGTGATCACATTCTGTGATTCTGTGATCCACAACCTCCCCAGAAGTGTTCAAGGCTAGGCTGGACGAGACCTTGAGCACTCTGGACTGGTGAGAGGTGTCCTTGCCCATGGCAGGGTGTTGGAGCTGGATGATCTTGAAGGTCCCTTTCAACCCAACCCGTTCCATGAACTGACAGCCACAGCCCATTTCTGTGGGCTGGGATAGGAGTGAAAAGCACCACAGGTTATTTAACCTTCCAGTGGCTGTTTTGAGGCCATCTATCCCTTTGAGCCTCCAGCAACAGCAGCTCACCAGAAGGGTTCAATGCCAAGGTCCTCCAGGGCCCACATGGGCAAGTTCTTGTGGCATCGTTGCTTTAGTTGGCCTAGGAGGTGTTTTGGTCCTTGTGCAGTTTGTTCTTGGATGACCTGCAGTCCTGTGTGCAGTTCTGGAGCCCCCAGCACCGGAAGGACATGGAACTGTTTGAGCCAGTCCAGAGCAGGCCATAAAGATGGTGAGAGGGCTGCAGCAGCTCTGCTGTGAGGACAGGCTGAGAGAGTTGGGGCTCTGCAGCCTGCAGAAGAGAAGGCTTTGAGGAGACCTTGGAGTGGCCTTCCAGGATCTGAAGGGGGCTACAGGAAGGCTGGGGAGGGACTATTGACAAGGTCTGGGAATGCCAGGACAAGGGGCAATGGGTTTGAAGTGGCAGAGGGGAGATTGAAACTGGATGTTAGGAAGGAGTTCTTTAGAGTGAGGGTGGTGAGACACTGGCACAGGTTGCCCAGGGAGGTTGTGGCTGCTCCCTCCCTGGAGGTGTTCAAGGCCAGGTTGGATGAGGCCTTGTGTGACCTGTACTAGTAGGAGGTGTCCCTGCCTATGGCAGGGGGTTGGAACTGGATGATCCTTGAGGTCCCTTCCAACCTTACCATTCTATGATTCTATGACTTTTGTGGCCTGGAAGGGTCAGGAATATTCAGGTGCAGTCAGAGGAGCATTTGGCTTCTGATTTGTCTCCGTTACTTATTCCCACCAGAGCTGTGGTCTTTAAATCACTACCAAGCCCTGGGTGAAGCAGAGGCCATCCCAGAAGGAATTCGTGAGGGGGAAAAAGAATCTGTTTTCTTCCTCCAGAGTGGCCTGAAAGAGTTCTGGAAGGAGGAAACTGTGACCCATGGGCATCCCATTTTCCTTGTGGATCATGCACCCTGCCAGGTCCCTGAGTTAAACAACAGGTCCTAATGGCCCTGACCAGGCATCTTTTGGGCTTCCATCCAGCACGTGGGCCCATGAACTCTCTTTGTGCCCAACCTGCTACCCTCAGTCCCTGTTGCAGGTGGTTGAACACTCATCGACAGCTTGGCCACAGTCTTGTCCCTACCGGGCTATGGAGCCCTGCTGCTCTGAACCCAAGCTGTGGGCTCCAACTTGGACCTGTCACCTCACTGTGGTGATCACTGGGCCTGTTCCTTACCTGTGGATTGGCTTGGTGGCCTCATTGATGTGACATTGCCTTATGATGTGTCCTTTTGTCTGGCCTTGCCCACCATCTCTTGGTCTTATGTCCTCAGGGACAGGCCGTGGCTGCTGGGGCTTGTTCCAGCTATAGCATCCTGCTCAGTTCCTGGCTTGCCTGCTCTGAGGGCCCAGCCTTGCTTCTTGACATGAAATCCTGCCTCACAGACACCAACCAGGTGATGAGAAGGGTCCAGCAGAAAAAAAGGCAACCCAAGGTGGCCTGAAGCTTGTCCAGCTTGACCCCAGCCTTCTCTGGCCCCTGAATTTTGTTGCTTCCACAGCCCTTTGTGGGGCTGGAACAAGGTGTCCCTGTGGCAGGGCTGTCTGTACTGTGCAGATCCTTTCTAATTCGGAGCAGTGGGGTCCAAACCATCCCCAGGACCTGTGTGCCATGGAGTCGTCGAGAGAAGATGAGTGAGAAGCATTAATGATGAATCCCCAGACTTTCACCTTGATTTGCCTGCCTGTTGGAGCTTTGAAGTGAGCCTCTGATATTGTATGAGCAGTTTATTGTGTGTGCTTCATTAAAAATACATCACAGGCTGTGGGGAGCTGGGAGGAACACAAATTAGGTCACCTCGTCCAGCCTCCTGCTGCTCTGGCAGGGCTCTGATCTCGCTAATGACTCCAGCCCAGCTTTGACAGGTGCTCATCTGGCTGCCAAGTGAAGCTCTTGGCTGGCAGGGGCAACCAGGCTAAACCCAAGGTGGTTTCACTCCTTGGAAGCATCCAGGCTCTTGTTACATAGAAACCTAAGTTTAATGGTTGGGGCTGCACAGGGAGTCTCGGGAATGTGTGGTTGGAAAGCTGCAAGTTGGAGAGGGAGCTGGGGGTGTTGGGTGGCAAAGTCCAGGTGGCCAAGCAGGCCAATAACAGCCTGGCTGCTGGTGTTAGCAAGAGGGTAGGCAACAGGGACAGGAGGGGATCATCCCCCTGTGCTCAGCACTGCTGAGGCCATCCCTCAAGTGCTGTGCTCAACTCTGGCCCTCTGACTGCAGGAAGGACATGGAGGGGCTGCAGCCTGTCCAGAGAAGGGCAGCAAGGCTGGAGAAGGACCTGGGAGCAACTGGCTGTGAGGAAGGGCTGAGGGA